>CABHPQ010129736.1:0-21801 GCA_902168405.1 Peromyscus aztecus | reverse complement strand
TGTACTGTCCGTGTCCGAGAACTCGCGTGTCTCGCACTACATCATCAACTCCCTGCCCAACCGCCGCTTTAAGATCGGGGACCAGGAGTTTGATCATTTGCCGGCCTTGCTGGAGTTCTACAAGATCCACTACCTGGATACTACCACCTTAATCGAGCCAGCGCCCAGGTACGCGAGCTCCTGCCCTTCTCAGGCTCGGAACCTGACCCGATGCGGAGGGTCGGTCAGAGATTGAATTCTGAGGGTGGGGGAAATGGAACCGCTTTTCCTCATTCTAAACCAGAAGACGTTCGGGTTGGAAGGCCAGTGTCAGGATCTGGGTTACTGGATGAAAGGATGTATTTTATTTAGACACTTAGCGGTGATTGTATAGTTCAGATGCACCCACCGACACACATACACAGTTTTGTCACTCCAGCTGACTATAATACTAATGACTATAATAGTAATAATATAATTAACGACATTAAAAATATATAGACTTCCTTGAGATTCTGAAGATAGCTATGGCTCTCCCTCGAAAATGCACGTGAAGTTTGTACACCATTTAAGTTTTTTGGAACCCCTGCACCTCAACAGCTAACTGCAAGTTAAGAATTGGTCTGCCGCCTTTGGAAAAAGTCGTTAAAATGAGTCGAAAACGTAGAAATTTCAGAATCCAATGCCGAATTTGAAGTAGCCCCCCCTCCCCCTTTTTTTAAAAACTAGAATTACAAAGGAAAGAGAGTGAGATTATATTTGAGGAAATTTGTATTATCAGTTTCCTTCTCCCAGGGTGGGAAGTATATTTACCTTAATTCTACTTTAATTCAGTTTTAGATATTTTTTTTGGTAATTAAATTTAATGGCTTAACATATAATTTAAAGAAACCGAAGTGGAGCTGGATGAGAGAGATGCACACACACCCCTAATCCCCCAAGGAAGAGAGGACCTTGAGTTCCAAGCCAAATTGGGCTATAGCAAGACCCTGTCTTAAAGGAAAAGAAAAGAAAGATGCTGATCACCAAGTGTTTCAAGTAAAATGCATTATTTTATAATTTGCTTTAATTTCCTCTGATGAATATCATATCAAGTTATAGCAAGTGTTACCAAATTTGAGTGAAAAAGTAGAGCTTTAAGATGTATTTCACTGCCTGGTTTATTTCTAAGCTGTTTTCTAAAAAGGATTGAGTACTGATTGAGACCTTTCAGGGTGAGGTGTCTTCATGGAATTGCTAATGAGGTAATTTGCTCAGAACTTGAAGATGAAAAGGTACTATATACTTAATTTAGGACACCTACTAAAAGTCAAAGAATTTCTTTTTTAGGATAGAAGAAATAAAGCTGTGATGGTACAAAAAGTGTAAGGTTAACTGCCAAAATCAGTGGAGTTTAGAAAAATGTAGAGAAGGGGCTAGGCTTGATGGCTTAGTGAGTGAAAGTGTTTGCAACAAAAGCTTGATGACCTGAGTTTGGTCCCCTAAACCCATATAAATGTGGAAGGAGAACCAGCTCTACAAAGTTGTCCTTTATCCTCAGTACGTGCACCTTGGAAAGTGAGTATCCACACACACACATCAATAATTTAAAAAAATTTAAACAGAAAGTGACTGAATCTGTGTTAGAGAGATGAGGATACTAAGAACTCTGTGAAACATAAAGGTCCTGATAGATGCTAGCAGGTGCTATCACCTGTAATAATTTCAGTGTAGGAGCTTGTATAAACTTAGGAAGTATAATGTTTGGTAATATATTTAAGTAAATTACTTACCTAATTTGTGAAAGTGGATTATATTATTGACTTCAGGCCTTTATTAAAATATGCTTGCAACAATGTAACAGGTGTTGGAGAAAACCTAAGTTAATTATTAGATTCCCCTGAGGAGGAGAAATGTGTACTGTAGTGGCTTCCTCTTGTTTACAAAATGTGATTTGACTTCATATGTCTTCTCAGGTACCAGTTTTCTGTATTACCAATGTCATTTTCTAAAATTTTCCTTAGCTCTACTTGACACACATTCGTATCTTTTCTGTTACACTAAATTTCCAAATGAAAACAATAACCAAGTCATAATTATTTCTAACATAACTGTTCTTCGTATAACTGCAAAGGCATTATAAATTTTAGAATAGATGGCAATGTCCCTTGAGAGATACTCTTTTAATATGTCAAAACTTAAATATGATAACTACTGATATTTTCATGATAAATTGAGGGAAAACCACAAGTATCTGTACAAACACATACTTAACAAAATATGACAGAAATACTCATGTAAGTTTTAATTTGTCTCAGCAAATATCACGTGGCCTTAGCTGGTATTTCTGACTACCTTCCTCCACTACATTCTGCATTTCCTCCATTCTCAGCAGGTCTTGACTTTTCCTGGAGGAAACCATACCTTCATTCCTGAAGCGTCTGTGCCCTTTGTCATCCTTCCTGGACCAGGCTGTTGTAGTTTCCCATTGACTTTAATCACAGGACATGGTAGCACCAAGAGACCCTAAAGGATCTCCTGCACTGCAAACATAATCTGTCCTCCTCCATGGGAGAAGCAATCCAATTCCCCTTGGTGACCTGGATCAGTCACCTCTCTTAATATTGGTGTGTCTTTCTTAGCCTGTTGGCTTAAGGGCATCAGAAGCCCACAGTGGCCAGGGGAAGTCAGCTTCCAATCCAATGGAATGTTTGCTCTGTCTCCTGACAGGAGAGCTTCTCCATCTAGAACTAAAACTTCTAGGCCAGCAGATCTTAAGGTTACAGGAACAGGAAGCAAAAAATGTTCCTAGTGGGTCACTAAGGGTGATAGTGAGTGGAACCATTTCCTCTTCCACCCCTTGATTCCTGGACCTGAGATCTTGGCTATGGGAGAAACTGTACCATATATTGGACACTGATTCAAAGCATATAGTGCCTTAAGGAGAACCTGCCCCAGCTCTCCAGGCTGCTGCCACATAATTGGTGCTGTAGTTATGTCTTCAAAAGGCCCTTCCAGCTTTCTGTCAGGCCAGAGGCTTCAGGATGGTGAAGACTAGTGGTGAGACTAATGGATTCCTTGGTTGTGGGCCCACTGTTGCATGTCTCTGGCGTGAAGTGAGTTCTTTGGTCAGAAGCAATATTGTATGGAATACCATGGTGGTGGATCAGGCATTCTGTCAGTCCACAGATGGTGGTTTTGGCTGAAGCATTAAGTGTGGGAAAGGGAAATCCATAACCAGAATAAGTATCTACTCCAGCTTATTACAACGCTTTGTCCTTTCCACAGAGGAAGTGGCCAGTGTAGTCAGCCTGCCACCAGGTTGCTTAGCTGGTCACTCCAGTGAATGGTGCCGTATCTAGGGCTCAGTGTTGGTCTCTGCTGTTGGCAGATCTGGCACTGTAGCCAGGTCAGCCTTGGTGAGTCGAAGTCCATGTTGTTGGGCCCATGCATAACCACCACCTCTACCACCATGACCACTTTCTTTGTGGGCCAGTGCCAGGATGGCTGGGAGAAAAGACTGTCTACAGAACAGGTCATCTTATCTACTTGATTATTGAACTCCTCCACTGTAGAAGTCACCTTCTGATGAGCATTTACATGAGAAACAAATATCTTCACATCCTTTGCCCATTTGGAGAGATCTGTCCACATCTTCCCCAGATGTCTTTCTCACCAATTTCCCGATCACTCTTTCCAAGCCCCTGATCATTCAGCCAGTCCGTTGGCTAAAACCCATGAATCAGTGAACAGTCACGCATCTGGCCATTTCTTCTTCCAAACAAAATGTATGACCGTGTGTACTGCCTGAAGTTGTGCCTACAGTGAAGATTTGTGTCTTTCAGAGTTGTCTCAGAAAGGGGTTGTAATGCTGCAGCTGTCAACTTCTGGGTGGTGCCTGGTGCTTTCATGATGTACAGAACCGTCAGTAAACCAGGCCCTAGTCTTCTCTTCCTCAGTCAGCTAATCATAGAGCACACCCCATGAGGCTGCAGGTGCATGCTTGGAAGCAGACGGCATTATAGTGGGAGTAGTAAACCATAGACATTTGGGCAGCTTTGTCAAGTAACTTGCTTGTGTCTTCAGAACCTGCTTGGGACCAATCATATATATACCAATTCCATTTGCTAATAGATTGCTGCTGTGCACATCCTTCTTTATAGCTTGATGGGTCAGATAATACCCAGGTCATGATGGGCAGCTCAGGTCACATGGTAACTTGGTGGCCCATTATAAAACTTTCAGTTTCCGCTTAGGCACAATAGCAGGCCAAGAACTATCTTTCAGAGGGAGAATAGTTGTCTGCAGATGATGATAGAGCCTTGCTCAAAATCTCAAAGGTCTCTTCTATACGGGCCTGCCAAAGGCTCCAGACAGCATCCCTATCTACCACTGACACCTCAAGTACCATTGGGTCTCCTGGATCTTATGATACAAGTGATAGAGCACCCTGTACAGCAGCCTGGACATGTTGAGAGGCTTCTCCTATTCCAGGCCCCACACAAAGCTAGCAGCTTTCTGAGTTACTTAATATATGGGCCGGCATAACACTCAAGTGAGGAATGTGCTGTCTCCAGAATTCGAATCGGCCCACGAAACATTGTGTTTTTTTCTTGGTGGTGGGAGGGGCCAGATGCAATAACTTGTCCTTCACCTTAGAAGAAATATCTCTGCATGCCCCACACCACTGAACTCCTAAGAAGTTCACTCAGGTAGTAGGCCCTTGAAATTTGGTTGGATTTATTTCTTATCTGATGTGTATATGTTAACAAGAAGTCTAAACCTCTTGCTCACATGGTCCAGTCTGCATAGTGTCATCAATATAGTGAACCGATGTGATATTTTGTTGAAGAGATCCCTTCAAATGAAATGATGACACAAGGCTGCAAAGTTAATATATCCTAATAAAGTAAAACTGTAAATGTATACTGTTGGCCTTGCCAACTGAAAGCAAATTGCTTCTCATGGTCCTTATAGACAGGTACCAAGAAAAAGGCATTTGCTAGATCAGTAGCTGCATGTCATGTACCAGGAAATGTATTAAATTGCTTTAGTAAGGACACCACATCTGGTACTGCAGTTGCAATTGGAGTCACAACTTGATTGAGTTTTTCATAGTCAATTGTCATTTTCCACAATCCATCCGTCTTCTACATGGCCAGATAGGAGAGTTGCAGGGAGATGTGGTGGGAACCACAATGCCTGCCTGCATCTTCAAGTCCTTGACAGTGGCACTAATTTCTGCAATTCCTCCAGGGATATGATACTGTTTTTTTGTTTGTTTTGTTTTTCAAGACAGGGTTTCTCTATGTAGCTTTGGAACATTTCCTGGAACTCACTCTGTAGCCCATGCTGGCCTGGAACTCACAGAGATCCACCTGCCTCTGCCTCCCAAGTGTTGGGATTAAAAGTGTGCGCCACCACCGCCCAGTTGTGGTACTGTTTTTGATTCACTATTTTCCCTGGCAGAGGCAACTCCAGATATTTCATGTAGCCTTTCCAATCATAATAACACTCATTCCACAGGTCAGGGAGCCAGTGTGAGAATTCTGCCAACAACTTCTAAGTGTATCGATCCCAATTATACATTTTGTGACTGGATTAATAACCATAGGATGAGTTCTGTGAGACAGAGTTTAGACAAAACTCCATTAATCCCCTGATCTCCATAAGCTCCTACTTTAAATGGAGGACCACAGTGTTTCTTGGGGTTTCCCAGAATCAGTGTTAATTCAGAACCAGTATACACTAGACACCGGAAAAGTCTGATTGTTTTATTTTTTCCCAGTGTAGATCCTTTTTGGGAAGGACTGGGGAAAGGCTAACAGTAAATACTCTTAGGTATTTTATCAAAGTCCTTCTGCAGGGGAACCTGGCTGTCCCTTCATTCGTTTTGGGTCTGCAAACCGGCCCATCTGGAAATTGGTTCATGGACTGAGATAACATTCATTTGTTTGAGGATTTTTTCTGCTTATACAGACCAAACAAACGTGCAGTAGACTTCTGTTTTAGGGTTTCAATTGCTGTGAAGAGACACCATGACCATGGCAACTCTTACAAAGGAAAACATTTAATTGGGGCAGCCTCATGGGTTCAGAGGTTTAGTCCATTATCATCATGGTGGGAAGCATGGTAGCATGCAGTCAGATACGGTGCTGGAGAAGGAGCTAAGAGTTCTACATCTGGATCGGCAGGCAGCAGGAAGAAACTGAGTGATATTTGGCCTGGTTAGAGCTTCTGAGACCTCAAAGCCCACCCTCAGTGACATACTTCTTCCAACAAAGCCACACCTACTCCAGTAAGACCATACCTAATAATGCCACTCCCTGTGAGCCTATGGGAACTATTTTATTTCAAACCACTACATTCCACTCCCTGGCCCCCATAGCCTTGTAGACATATCATAATACAGAAATGCATTAAGTCCAACTTTAAAAGTCCGTATAGTCTATGAAAGTCCAAAGTCTCTTCTGAGACTCATGCAATCTCTTAACTGTAATCCCCTATAAAATCAAAATAAAAAAGCAAATCACATACTTCTAGCATATAATGGCACAGATACACATTGCTGTTCCAAAATGGAGGAAAGGGAGGATGGTGAGGAAATACTGGACCAAAGCAAGACTGAAAAGCAGTTGGGCAATCTCTGAACTCCATGTCTGATGTCAGAGTGCTCTTCACATCACCAACTTCTTCAGCAATGCACTTCTTTCTCTTGGGCTGGTTCTACTCCCTGTTAGCAGCTCTCTTTGGCAGGTATCTCACAGCTCTGTCATCTCCAGCATTTTGGGGTCTCCCAGGCAATCCAGCTTCACCTTCACAGTTTCGTGAAATGATCTCTCTAGACCTCCATGTAGGGACACCCCTGACACATGCCTGGCTTTAGAAGCTTTCCTTAGTCATGGAGGGAGATTCCATGCCTTTCTTCTATCCTTGGCTCTAAAGCCAGAACCATGTGGCTGAAGCTGCCAAGTTCTACTGCTTGCTGGGGCTGGAACATGGCCCCCTCATTCAATTACATCTTCACCAGCTTTCTGTTTTTAGTGGTTTCCTTCACTGCCTAAGCTTGACTGTCCACAGCTTCTTATTTCATGCCGGGAAACACCATGATTGATTAACCAGTACCAAAGGTTGATAGGAGTCATGACATCATAAGAATGACTTTGCCTGTGCTGCCCATTATGGTTCAGGCCATTATGGACATGGCTTTGTCTGTGCTGTCTATTACTGTGACTGTGATCACCTCGCCTTTAGTGATTCCGTGCTGCCGCCACCTGGCCCTGCTACTTTGAGGCCCTGTTAAACCCATTGCATTTAATTCGTCCTACTGAGCAGCAGCGTGTCTGACCGTAAGATGTGGCACAAGGACAAGGGTGTGACGACAACAGCTCTTCACATGTGCTGGTGCCCCTCTCACCGTTTGTGTCTTACAGGATCAGTGAAGGCATGTCTTCTGGACCTGCCCATTGTGGAGGATCAGGTTTTACACAGAGTACTCACGCTAGCATTGCAGTTTCCCCGAGCCTTCAAATCCCTTTGCCAACAGTAAGCCAAGAGATACCAGGCATCTCTACTCATTTTCAGGAGGCCATCTGTTGACAAATGCTTCAGCCAACCATTCAGACAAATTTGATTCCTTTTTTAGCTGTGTGAGCTTCCATGTTAAACCTAGAATCTCCCTCAGTGGCTCCATATCAATAAACTCGGTCTGGTCCAGTTTTATGTTCCTTCCATCATTATCCCTCACCCCTAAGATCCATTCCTGCACATTCCCCAGACTTCTGCTTGAATGAATTAGCAAACTCATTAAGCTGTTAGTAGTATAGCATACCTACTCATTGACTACACTTTATCCCTCCCCTTGAGGAGCCTGCTTCGCCATCATTCTGGTTATAGGTCTAGAGGCAACTGTAGGTGGGCCCTGAGGGACATCAGTGTTGCCTTGCCTTGTCTGGCATTTCCTTCAGAGAAAGTCACTGCTGGTTTAGCAGACATTGAAGGATTCATTTCCTCAGTCAAAGGTGGAAAAGGCAGTATTTGAGGGGTTGGGGTGGGAGTACATCTGCTGAGGTGGAGAGACTTCTTCCTCGGTGAGAAGAACCCTCGAGAATCTGAGGGTTCAGGTTCTCAGTTTCAATAGGGTTCTGCTATACATCTCCATTCCAAGATACAGGGTCCCATTCTTTTCTGATTAGTGCCCTTACTTTAACTGCCAGCAGCTTCTGAGGCTGGGACTTTAATTTAGTTGTAATTATGCCAACCTTATCATGAGGGCTTCAGTTTGATTTTCCACAGAGCAACTTGAGCTCTGTGGCTGCTGGAGAGAAGATTCTCTTCCAGTGCACGCTTAGAAACCTTTAGACCAGTTCTCAACCTTCCCAGTGCTGTGACCCTTTAATACAGTTCCTCATGTTGTGGTGACCTCCAACCATAAAATTACTTTCATTGTTACTTCATAACTGTAATTTTGCTACTGTTATGAATTGTAAATGTAAATATCTGATATGCAGGATATCCAATATGCAACTCCTGTGCACAAGGGTCATTTCATACCAGAGGTCATGACTCACAGGTTGAGAACCACTGCTTTGGACTGTTCAATGCACAGCTGGAGCTGGTCAGTTTTATCACTGCATTCATTGTTGTCCTTCACTATTCTGAGATGCTAGAAGTTGGTTAATTTTACCTCAAAGCTTCTTTTCCTTTGCCAATTTATCCATAGATGCTAGAAGCAACCAGTTGGTTTCAGTTTCCTTATTTTCCCACAAACTGTCCAAAGTTTTATATACAGAGTCACCAAGTCCATTACCTTCCACAGCTGGTGAATCAGGATAATCAGATGCATTTGTCTCCTTCAGTTTGTAATATAATTCACATCATAGGCTTTCAATACTCCAAGCTTCTAGGAAAGACTTGAGTAACTATAGGTGGCAGCAAATTGGATGCCTATTCCAGACACTTAAGAAATCCACCCTTATACTTCTGTTGTTCTAGAGCCACTCCTGGTTCCAAAGTCTGATTAGGGTTCTCTAAAGGAACAGAACTGATAGGAAGAATATATACACACACACACACTGTGGTCCAGCTAGTCCAACAACAACTGGCTCTGAATGGAATGTCCAATAATCCAGTAGTTCAGTCACGAAGCTGGATGTCTCAGCTGGTCTTCAGAATCCCAAAGTATTAGGCTCTAATGCCAGTGAAGGAATTGACTTGCTATCAAGAGTGAGAGCAAGCAGGCAAAGAGAACAAGCTTCCTTCTTCCATGTCCTTCATATAGGCTGCCACCAGAAGGTGTGACCCAGATTAAAGGTGGATCATCTTCCCAGCTAAAAAGACCCGGATTAAAGTAGTAAAGTAGGTCTTTCCACTTCAAGTGATTTCAAAAATCATTTGAAAAAATTTTTCACAGGTGTACCCAGCCGCTTGGGTTGTAAATTCCAGATGTAGTCAAGTTGACAACCAAGAATAGACATTTTACCTTGCTTTAAAAATTAGAATATATTTTATGTATTTTTCAACAATTTAATCCATGTAAACAATGAATCTTGATCATGTCCACCCCTAACCTTCCCATCCCCAGAGTTGTTCCCCCTCCCTCCTCAGTCCTCTCTTGTGTTTGTGACATGGATGGAGTGCAGTTATGCCGCAGTGGCACACTGACTGACTGTGTTGAGTTGATGTGTGCAGGTGACCACAGCTGCTGTGAGTTCCTGAGTGCATCAGAAGACAGCACTTCACAGCCCCCCCATTGTCCAGCTCTTGTATTCTTCTGTGACCCCTCTTCCATGGTGTTCCCTGAGCCTTACTGGGGAGGGGCTTGATTTGATGTCCTATTTAGGGCTGTGCACTCAGTAGTCACTCTTTCTCTGTGCCTTGACCAGTTTTGAGTCTGCATTAACTGCTGCCCACTGCAGAGAGAAACTTCTCTGGCCAGCATTAAGGCAACACTAATCTGTATGTGTAAACTTAAAATATGTAGGAAGCAGTTTGAGTTTGACAGCACGCCCTTTTAGCAGAATAGCAAGTAGTAGGGTCTCGCTAGACCTATGACCTCCTTAGCCATGACTATACTTACAGTACCAGGCATAAACTCCCTTCTGGGTGACAAGTTTTTGATTACCCCATAACCTTCAGGCCACTGTTTCACCAGTGGCACACTCTACCTGGAATGCAGGTATTGTAGCGCACAGAGTTCACTACTGTAGCATCCAGGAGGGAAATTTGCAGATCCGTTTCAGCTTGATTTTTCTATTTACTGCAATGAAAATGTACCTTCAGCAATAGGGTGTTACCATCTAGCTGTGGAAGGTAATGGTGAACAATGGTAATAGCCTATGTTTTTTGGGGTGCCTCCTAGGCCTCCTAGACCAGAAACTCACAAGGAATCCAGCTCTGGCACTGAGATTCTCATTTAATAACTCAACGTCTTCTTGGAGCAGCATTGCCCACACGTGCATGGTATATGTTCAGGCTCCTTTTAAAACTTAGTATTTTTGTTTTGTTTTGAGGCAGGGTCTCATTATGTAGCCCTGCCTGGGCTCAAACTCACTGGGATCTGTCTGCCTCTTTCTCTGAAGTGCAGGGATTAATGACATGTATCATCATGCCAGCCAAAATTCCTTTCAAAAAATTATATATTTATTAATTTAAAAAGTATTTTATGTGTATGGGTATTTTGTCTGCATGTGTTACCAGTGCATCATGTTGATGAGTGCCTGTGGCAGCCAGCAGAGGATGTTAAATCCCTAGAACTGGAGTTACAGACAGTTAGGAGCCACCATGTGGGTGCTGGGAATCTCTGAAGAGCAGCCAGTGCTCTAAGCTCAGACCCATCTGTAATTCCAGTTCCAGGACATCTGATACCCCTCTCTGGCCTCTGCAGACACTACATGCACGTGGTACATGGACATGTATGCAGGCAAAACACACATGCACATAAATAAAAATAAATGAATCTTTTATTGTTTTTAATTATGCCCATACTTATGTGGGTGTGTGCTGTGGGACTGCAAACTGAAACAAACCCTTTTCTCCCCAAGTTGCTCTTGGTCATAGTGTTTTATCACAGCAACAGAACTCCTAAGCTGTATGGGAACTGGAGTTCCAGGTGGTTTTAGCCTCTGTGTGGGTGCTGGCTATCAAACCTTGACCCTTTGCAAAAGCAGCAAATGCGTTTAAGCTGACTCATTTCTCCAGCCCCCAAGAATCTATTAGTGTCCATGTGATGTGTCTGTGTGAGTGTATCATGGTATGTGCGGAGGTCAGAGGACAATTATAGGGAATTCATTCTTTTCACCATGGGATCGGATTCCAGTGATCAGGGTTGGGCACAAGTACTTCTACCCACTTACCCACTTAGCCATCTCACCTGACCGAAAGGAACGTGTTTTTTTTTTGTTGAACTTGCGAAGAGTGAAGTGTTATTGGTGTGGTGGCTTTATTGAGAAGGAAGTCAGGGACTGAATAATAGATTTAAGAACCTTAAACTTAAATAGGGTTGCTCAGATAACCAGGCAGAGCGGGGATGTACATAACAAGAGGAGCTATGCAAGGATGTGGTGTGCTATATAATTGGCCTGAATAAAATACCAATATAGAGAAGGGAAGAGGACTTAATGAATGCCACTGAGTGGAGGGAGACTGGGTGTATATCTGTGTGTACATGTGATTAGAATGAGAGGCCATGGGTTCAGTTTTTGGCCCAGCAGTAAAATGGTTATTTTTTTTAAAATATTTATTTTATGTATATGAATGTTTTATTTTCATTTATACCAGAAGAGGGCATTAGATCCCATTACAGATGGTTGTGAGCCACCACATGGTTACTGGGAATTGAACTCAGGACCTCTGGAAGAACAGCCAGTGCTCTTAACTGCTGAGCCATCTCGCCAGCCCAATTTTTTTTTTTTTTTAATGATAAGTGGACATGTGTTTCAGTAGTAGAGCACTTGCTGCTTAGCATGAGTGGGGTCCTAGGTTCAATCTTCAGCTTAGAATTGGAAGACGAATACTACTAAGAGGTTGTTACTTAGAGCGGGCATAACAGACCCATGCCTGTAATCCCAGTTCTTGGAAGGCTGAGCCAGGAGAATCCTCCACTAATTTGAGGCCAGCTTGTCTCAAGAAAGGGGAAAAAAGATGGTTACTATTGTGGTTTACGTGAGGAATGTACTCCACAGGCTCAAGGATTTGAATACTCAGTTCCCAGTTGGTAGTGACAGTTAGGGAGATTGCCCTGTAAGTTGCTCTTGGTCCTGGTGTAGTATTACACAACAGAAAAGTCACTAATAGTTTCTTGGGGGGGGGGAGTACCAGCTTAATAAAGGAAGTAAGTCAATAGGGTTGGACTTGGATAGTTTGTAGCCCTGCCCTGCTTCCTGTCTTCTGTCTCTGCTTCCTGTGTGCTGTTGAGGTGTAATTTCTCACTTTCTTTCTGTGGCCACCTGATATTCTGCCTCTCCTGCCATTATGGACTCTTAACTATGAAATACCTCAAATAAACTATAAGTTGCTCTTTTTATTTTAATTTTTTAAGGTTTATGAAAGTTTTACGTGTATGTATGTATGTATGTGCACTATATGTATGCCTAGTACTCAGGGAGGCCAGCAGAGGGGGATGGATCCCTTGGAACTGGACTTATAGACAGTTGTGAGCTGCCATTTGAGTGCTGAGAACTGGAGTCAAGTCCTGAAAGACCAGCTTCTCTTGATTTGAGCCATCCTTCTAGCACCTGTAAATTGTTCTTGATCATGGTGTTTTATCAAACAAGAGAAAGTAATTAATACAAATACTAGGAGTTCACTAGAGCACTTGCTCTGAAAACATGAGGACTTTCATTCAAATCCCTAGAACTCATATAAAAATCTGGGCATGGCCAGACCTGGCGATGCACACCATTAACCCCAGTACTTGGGAAGTGGAGGCTGGTCCACATAGCAAGTTCCACAGCAGCCAAAAACTTCGTAAGAAAATAGTAAGACCTTCTCAGAAAAAGGGGGGAGGCATGGCTGTATGTGCCTGTAACCCCAGCATTTGGGTAGCAGAGGACAGGTGGGTCCTTGAAAGCTTGCTATCTATCCTGCTATCCTAGCCAAAAAATGGTGAGCTTCTAGTTCACTGTCTCAAGGTGGAGATATCTAATGTATATCTAATTGGTTGCTCTGGCTTGTTCATGTGTACACATGGGTGCATGTACCCACGTACTCACATGTATACACCATACATAATAAGATACATACATACAAATAAAATAAAAAGCAACAATTTTAAGACTAGTGAGTGCCACTATGCCTAGCATTAAAACATGAAAACCATTTGTAGCCTGCAGACCCCAAAGTCTGTATCACCTGGTACTTCACAGAAGTTTGCTCTCTTCTGGGAGTCCTGCAGCAGAGATTCTGTTCTCTGGGAGCCAATGCCGTGCTTTTGGGGGGCTGTGGTCACTAAGCCCGTCTCAAGCACAGTCTGGGAAGGGCCGGTGCTGGTTTGTTTGTTGTCTTTTTGGCATCACATCTGTGTGCATTGCTTTTCCCTTGCTGTGACTAGATACCTGACAAGGAACAGCTTAGGGAGGAGCAGGTCATTGCAGCTCGCAGTCTGAGAAGGGAAACCTGGTACCCAGGCTTGCGGCAGGGAGTAGACAGGATGTGGAGCCAGGCTGTCAGACTTGAGGATTTGCTGCTGGCCATCCTTGCTCCTCTTACAGGTTCCAAAACAGTGCTGTCACCTGGGGACCAAGTGTTGAAACACATGAGCCTGTGGGGGACTTGTCACATTTAAAAGACTATTACTTTTCAAAATTCACTCTTTCTGTAGAATGCTCCTGAATTCTATCAACTCCTGCCCCGACACACAATAATTATGCTTTGTGCTAAGTTTTATTCCAGCTCTGTCTCTAAATTAGGATCTTTCAAAAACAAAAGGTTGGTGTTATTCATATTTTTTGGTCTCATAAATGCTTAATACATACTAGGGTTAGTGGCTATCTGGTACATGGATTTATTGTTTTGGGTCCACAGTGAAGGTGTAATGGTGCCCTCCTGATCTGTGGTGTTTAACTGTTTAGAGTTATGTTGTTTATTTGTTCATTTATTTTTGAGACGGGCTCTCTCTGTGTAGCCTTGGCTATCAAACACCCTTGGATGAGAGTTGAAATAGGACTTACTGTGCTGTGAAGTAAAATCTGTATGGTACACACCAAACTTGGAATAGAATCTCTGTGGTTCTTGAAATAGGAACAGGGATATGCTTTTAAGGAGTATGTGCATACCACACAAGAGAGTTTGCCTATCAGGAGTTGTTGTGGATGTCTCAAATGCATTGACATAAATTCTTTACCTAAAAGATACAGTTTGTTCTGAAGCTAATTATCTCAGAGGCAGTGAGTGAGGACTTACATAGATTTTTCTGGATGGAACTCTATACCCTGTTGTGTATATCGCTCTTAATGTAGGTGTCAGAATCTGTGCCTCTGGATTGTTGTCGTTATTAAGTCTGTCACCAAGACTACAAACCACAAGCTTGGTGGTATATGCCTGCAGTTCCAGCATTTGGGAACTGGAAGCAGGAGAACGGTAAGTTAAAGGCCAACCTGGGCTACACATAGGGAGATCATCTTTAAAAAGAAAGTTCTTGGGGCTAGGGAGATGGCTCAGCTTTTTAGAGCACTTGTTACTCTTGCAGAGGGTCTGGGTTCCTAACACTAACATGGTGGCTCATAATCATCCATAACTTGAATTCCAGGGGCTCTGACTCTTTCTGGCCTCTGAAGTACTAGGTATGCAAGTGCACATATATACATGCAGGCAAAAAACTGATACATATAAAATAAAATAAATCTTTAAAAAACTGAAAAGCTTGAGGCTTCAGAAATGGTTCCTCAGTTAAAAGCGCCTGCTGTTCCTTCAGAAGTCCCAAGTTTGGTTCCCAGGACACTCGAGGCAGCTCACGACTAACTTAAGCCCCAGGGCATCTGATGTCCTCTTCCAGCCTCCCCAGACACTTAACGTTCATGTGCACATGCCCATACACATATGTACATAATTAAACATGAGAGATGAACCTTTAAAATGAACAAAAGGCTTGCTAAACTTTTCCATGAATAAATATTAACTTTTTGTTATGCTTACTGCTCCCATTGTCCATTTTTAGGTGGATTGATATTAAGCCATTTGCTCTTGATTAGTAAGAAACAAGGTTTTTTGTTTTTTTGTTTTGTTTTTGTTTTTGTTTTTTTGGTTTTTCGAGACAGGGTTTCTCTGTGTAGCTTTGTGCCCTTCCTGGAACTTGCTTTGGAGACCAGGCTGGCCTCGAACTCACAGAGATCCGCCTAACTCTCCCGAGTGCTGGGATTAAAGGCGTGCGCCACCACCGCCTGGCAAGAAACAAGGTTTTTTTTAGGTTTTTAAATTTAAGTAGTTATTTGTATTAGAAAGGTGTGTTTGCCAATTATGTAAGATGCCTTTTGAAAAACAATGTAGTAGCCTGTACCAAGGACCATAAAAAAGTTCAGTTCTGGCCAGGTGGTGGTAGCTCACACCTTTAATCCCAGCACTCAGGAGGCAGAGTGAGGCAGATCTCTGAGTTCGAGACCAGCTTGGTCTACAAAAGAGTTCCAGGACAGCCAGGGCTGTTACACGGGGAAACGCTGTCTCAAAAAACAAAACAAGTTCAGTTCTTTAATTTCTGGCATTTATAGAAAGTCTAATGTTGAGAAAATATACCTAATGGAAGAGTGTGTGTATAGCACTCTCAAGATCACAGGTTCCGATCCCAGCACCAAGAAAAAGAGAAAAGAAACCAAAACTGTACTCAAAGGGGTCCACAACATTGAGGAGGCGTGGAGCCAGAGAGACAGCTCAGCAGTGTAGAGTACATGTTGCTCTTGCAGAGGATCTGGGGAAAATGAGACAAAACTAACATCCAGGGTTGCTTCATTGAGTAGCCTTACAGAAGAAAAAATCCTGCCAGAAAGGTAATCACGAAGCATGCAGAAACACCCTTGCTAACATTAAGTATAGAAATTCTCATAAGTAGGTATATACAGGACTTGAAGAAAGCCATAAACTGTCTGGGCATGGTAGCATACCTTTAATCCCAGCACTTGGTAAGGCAGAAGCAGGTGGATCTCTGTGAGTTTGAGGCCAGCCTGGTCTACATAGTGAGTTCAGGATAGTCAGTGCTACATAGAGAGACTCTGTCTCAAAAACAAAACAAAAAGCTTAAAGGCCAGCAAGATGTCTCAGTGGGTAAAGGTGCTTGTCATCAAACCTGACAAGCTGAGTTTAACCTCTGGAATCTACTGGTAGAAAGGGGAGAACTGACTCCTGCAAGTTGTCCTTTGACCTCCATGTGCACTTCCAGGAATGAGTGAGCACCCCAAAATAAACAACATAAAACATGTCAGGGTAGCTATAGGGAATATTACTTAGGTCACTAATGAGAGGAAAGAAAGAAAATGAGCATTAGATAAGTGAAGATAAAATAAATTAGAATAATATATGAATGATTAAACCAGTAAATCCCGTATCCCTCAGGACAGTGCTAGAATGGGAGTGGTGATGGTCTTGCTGCTGAAGCCATCTCCTGAGGAGGTGTAGACCCTGGTTAAAACTGAGAGTCTTTTCAGTCTGGTAGATTCTGTGCTTCAGGAAAAATTGGGAAAGGTAGTGGTAAGCAGTTTCTCCCCAGATTTGGCACATTGGCATGTTTTTGGAATATTTCCTGGGTGAAGAGAGACTTCGTACTAGTTTTTCGTAAGCTGTTACTGAAGAGCAGATATTATGCTTCTCAGACCCGTTTGTTTTCCTTAACTGGTGCTGGGGAGAGAACCCAGAGCTTTGTGCTGCCACGTGACTGAGCTACACTCCCAGCTGGGACTCTGGACGTGCATTCTCCATGGCAAATACATGTTGACTATGTAAACAGTGATAGTGGGGCTGATGGTAGTGAGCTGATGGTTGTGAATTTTGCAGTACAACTTTTTTTTTTAAGGATGTATACTTAAAGGATGCCTGCATGTATACTTGCACACCAGAAGAGGGCGCCAGATCTCATTACAGATGGTTGTGAGCCACCTTGTGGTTGCTGGGAATTGAACTCATGACCTCTGGAAGAACAACCAGTGCTCTTAACCTCTGAGCCATCTCTCCAGCCCTGCAGTACAACTTTTATTTTAATGGTTAGGTGATAATTCTTGTTGAAGATGGAATTTGGGATCCTTTAAAAATTTGGCAAGTGCTGAGTGATGGTGGCACACACCTTTAATCCCAGCACTGGGAGGCAGAGGCAGGCGGATCTCTGTGAGTTCAAGACAAGCCTGGTCTGCAGAGCAAGATCCAGGACAGGCATCAAAACAACAGAGAAACCCTGTCACAAGAAACCAAAAAACAAAAAAACAAAAAAAAATTGGCCAGCATGTAAGCCCTTTGCTTGGGTATGTGTTCATATGTGTGCATGTGGATGGGTGTAAGTACATGTGTATGCTTGCATGTGAGGGCCAAAGGTTGACAGTGAGTGTGTTCCTCAGAAATTGCTCTTCAGGGCTGAAGAAATGGCTATCTTAGTTAATTTTCTATGCAGTGATAAGACACCTTGGCAAAGGGAACTTAGAGAAGAAAATGTGTATTGGGGCTCGTGGTTTCACAGGACTAAAGTCCATGACCATTGTGGCGGGAGCATGGCAGCAGCTTATATTCTGAATCACAGGCACAAGCCAGAGGGAGAGAGAGGTGACTGGATGGGCATGGGCCTTTGGAAATAATACCAAAGCTCTCCCCCAGCGACAAATCTTTCCTAGCAAGGCCACACCTCCTGATCCTTCCCAAAAGGTTCCACCAACTGGAGTATTCAAACACATGAACCTATAGGGGCCATTCTCATTTAAATCACTACAGTGTCTCAGCAGTTAATAGGACCCAGGTTTGAGTCTCAGCACCCACATAGTGTCTCAAAACAGTCTGTAACTCCAGTCTCGGGGAATCTGACATCTGGCTTCTGTGACACAGCACACACATGGTATACAGACATACATGCAGACAGAACACCCATGCAAATGATGAAATGTTTTTTAAAAAATCACTTTCCACCTTTTGTTTTAACTTACTTATTTTGCAAGGGTTGGGGCACATTGCCACAGCACACATGTGAAGTCAAAGGGTAGCCTTCAGGATTCAGTCAGGATCTCTCTTGTTTCTGCCGTGTCAGAGAGTATTCCAGACTAGTTAGCCCTCAAGCTTCTAGGTGACTCTTGCCTTGGCTCTCATCTCATTCTAGGAGTGCTGGGGTTACAGGTGCCAGCCACCACATCCAGCTTTTCACGAGACTCACGGATCAAACTGAGAGCGGCAAGCTGGCACAGCCAACACCACCTTTCCCCGCTGAGTAACTGCCCTGGCCCCTCTCCCTTCCTTTTTGAGACGGGATCTCTTACCAGGCCCGCTGGCTGGCCACGGGACTCCCCTGCCTTTGCCTCCCCCCGTACCGGCCGACCCACAGGCACTTCAGGCCATGCGCGACCTTTCACTTAGGCACTAGAGGTTTGAACTCAGGTATTCCTGTCATAATCACTTCAGTGACCATCTCCACCCCGTTTTTCTTTCTTTTTATTAATGGTTTTTGTTTTGTTCTTCTGGTGAAACTTCCTTAAAACAGTAAAAACAAAAGAACTGTGGAGGACTGTTTGGAGAGTAGTTCAACTTGAATTTTTAAAACTTGGATTAAAACATAATTTATCTGGTTTGGATTTTGGTTTCATTTGTTAGAGACAGCTCAGATCCAGTACCTTGTACATAGTAAGCGAGCACTGCCCTTCCTTCCCTCTCATTCCTTTTTTTTTTTGAGCCAGGACTCTTGTTCAGCTCTGGCTGGATGACCTGGAACTTGCTCTATAGGTCACACTGGCCCGGAACTTAGAGATCTGTCTGCCTCTGCCTTCCTGGAGATGGGTTAAAGGCGTGTGCACCACAATCGGTCACACACACCCCCCACCCTATCTTACTACACACTTGACTTCTTTTTCTGTTTTTTGTTTTGTTTTGTTTGTTTTTTAGTTTTATCAGCTGGGGAGGAGGGTATAGACGTGTATGTGGTCAGAGGATAACTGTGTGGAGTTGGTTCTCTCTAGCATTTACATTGGTTTTGGAGATCAAGCTCGGGTCATAAGGTCTGCACAGTAAACATACTGACTGCCGAGCCAGTTAACTGGCCATGTTTTCATAGTTTGCATCTGTTGTAACTATGCAGGATGTGAACCATAGATGAAGAGTGTGAGAAAATGTGTCTGTGATGGTTGTAACAAAAGAAGGCTTCAACAGAACTCAAGCGTTAAATAAATTCAGACCAGTTATCTGAAAACAAAACCTTCTCGAAACACATTGTGGGTGATGGTGCATGTGTCCATGTGCACACATGACGCAAAGTCTATTTAAGGTACAGAAAGTACAGCCAGAGTGTACAGTGACCAGACATTCTTAATTATTGAGAATACAGTGAAGGTGGGTAGAGAAGGGTGGTTGATAGATTCTGGACAGATACCAATATAGAATAAGATAAGATTTTTCTTCAGAATAATTCTGTTTCTCTCTTAAGGTATCCAAGTCCACCCATGGGTTCTGTCTCAGCACCCAACTTGTCTGCAGCAGAAGAAAATGTGGAGTATGTACGGACTCTCTATGACTTTCCTGGGAATGATGCTGAAGACCTACCCTTTAAAAAGGGTGAGATTCTAGTGATAATAGAAAAGCCTGAAGAACAGTGGTGGAGTGCCCGGAACAAGGATGGCCGGGTTGGAATGATTCCTGTCCCTTACGTTGAAAAGCTTGTGAGGTCCTCACCACATGGAAAGCATGGAAATAGGAATTCTAACAGTTATGGCATCCCAGAACCTGCTCACGCATACGCTCAACCTCAGACCACAACTCCTCTGCCTACAGTTGCCAGTACTCCTGGGGCAGCGATCAACCCTTTGCCATCCACACAGAATGGACCTGTCTTTGCAAAAGCAATCCAGAAGAGAGTACCGTGTGCTTATGACAAGACCGCATTGGCATTGGAGGTAAACCTTACCAAGACTGGCCTTTAAGCATGGGTTTCATTTTTAATTTGAAGTTAGCTATCCATTTAAAGTTACTTATGTTCTTGGGAATTAAATGGGGGTTTCAGAGGATGCACTATTAATGTCTTGTCCTTTCCTAGTCATCTTTTCAGTCCAGGTGCCCAGCCTGCTTGTTCTCTTTTCTGTTCCCAAAGCCTCATAGGTAGTTGATTTTCTTTCCAGCAGGGAAAATGATAATTAAAAAGACCCATTACCTATGAGCAAAATTAGCATTCAGAGGTACAGTAATACTTGTATGAATCCATATCTCCCACATTGTAATTAAGGAGCAATATAAATAAAATGTCTTAAAATTTAACTAGGCAGAGAAATGAGTTTAAAATATATTGGCCCTTGCTTGTTACAGATTCTGTAAATCATAATAGTATGAAATAGAACGAACTGTCACTGTCATTTGTTTTTTTGGGGACAGGGTTTCTCTGTGTAGTCCTGGTGGTCCTGGAACTTGCTCTGTAGACCAGGCTGGCCTCAAACTCAGGAGATCTGCCTACCTCTGCCTCCCAAGTGCTGGGATTAAAGGTGTGCACCACCACTGTCTGACTTAGAAATAGAATTTTGAGGAACATTTCTTGGGCAAACATGTATTGCTTAGTATTTCTTTTTTGCTTGTTTAAGTGCTGAGATTAAAGGCATGCACTACCACGCCCGGCCTGTTCTATTTTGTTTTAAGATAGTCTTACATAGCTGAGACTAAGCAATACCCCAGATCCTCCCATCTCTGCTTTCCAAGTGCTGGATTACAAGCATGCTACCACTCTTAGATGGGCTTAGGGGTCTTTGCCTTTGCACATAAGTGTAAGGGTGTACATGTATGTGTGTACACAGGTGTGAAGACAACTTCGTGTGCTGTTCTTGGCCATCTTGGTTTTTGAGGAAAAGTCTCACTGGCTGGAACCCCCCCCCCCCCCCCCCATTAGGCTAGACTGGCTGGCCAGTGAGTCCTGGAATTGACCTGTTTTCTGCCTCCTCTGTGCTAGAATTCAGTGCATCATCACCATACCCAGCTTTTTTATGTAGGTTCTGGAAATCACACTCAGATCCTCATGCTTGCAAGACAAGTAAGCACTTTACCAGCTGAGCTACTGTCCTAGCCTTGGGTAGCCCGCAGTTATGTAGACCAGGCTATCCTCAAACATTGGACAGTCCTCCTACCTCTGAATACTAATCCCATGGTGGGTCTAGGCTAAGAGAAAAATGAGTAGCAGACAGATCTGAAAAATAAAGTAGGTTTTAGAATATATTTTGGTTAATTTTTTTTTACTAAGATGTAAAGTACATACAGTGAGGTAATTTCTGAATAGTATTTGATAATGTGGAATTGTGTACCACAAACCTCTACTCTTTCAGCTCTGTCCTCTGTAAAATGCAAATAGCTCTGTTATACCATCCTCAGTACGCTGTTTTGAAACCCAATAACAGGGTATTTGTGAAAATGCTTTGCAAACTACAAAGTGCTATGTAAGTATCACTAGGGTTATAGTTGTATCCTTGTCTAGTGTTATCACATTGCATGTGTTAGAAAAACTAACATGAAGGTCGTTGACTATTTTTGTGTATTTACCCAGAGGTGGGAATAAGAGATAGTTGAGAGAAAGCCCAGGTGGGAAAATGAAGTAATGGACTAGAATGGACTGCTTTGAAAACAATGTAACCCACAGTGCCTAGAGTTGAGGCGGCGTTCAGTTCTTTTGTTGTTGTTTTTCCTTTTTTTTTTTTTTTTTTTTTT
>CABHPQ010129734.1:0-20644 GCA_902168405.1 Peromyscus aztecus | reverse complement strand
TTTACTGGGATTAAAGGTGTGTGTCACCACGCCCGGCTGTTTCCAATGTGGCCTTGAACTCACAGAGATACAGAGGGATTTCTGTCTCTGGAATGCTAGGATTAAAGGTGTATGCTACCACTGCCTATCCTCATGTTTAATATTGTGGCTGTTCTGTCTCTGACCCCAGATAAGTTTATTAAGGTACACAATATTTTGGGGAACACAATACCACCACACCCACCTTTTAGGCTGCCTTCAGTAGGCAAAACAAGAAAATCCAAGACACAGGAAACTTTAGACAGAACTGGGATGGGACCTAATCTGATAAAGAGATTTAGAATTGTGCATTGGGGAATTAGAAAATTTTAAAATAAACTGACTTTGCTTTTTAAAATCAAAGGGTTCATTTTCTCACTGTCTCCACCTGAATTTGTTCATTTGTCCTTAGACATATACTGTTGATTTGAGTCACATGGGTGACTCAAGTCTTCCAGGTTCTCATCTCTGTCTCTGCCTTGGCCACATGTGGACTCTTCATCTGCTTCAGGGAGTCAAGTTATTAAAAGACATGACTTTAGTTTGTAAGGAGTAGGATCTTCTTATTAACTACAAATATATGCTTTTCTTTTTGATTTCAGTTTGCTCAAGGGTAAAATAAAACAGTACTGTTTCACAATGTAATTAAAACTTTCCTCTCCCCCTCCCCCCTCCTCTCCCTCCTTCACTTCGTTAAAAAAAAAATACAAAAATTATGAAATTCTCTTTTTGGGCCCACAACAGTATTCCATCCTTTCATTTCTCAGGAATTCCTTAATTCTGGCAAGCAGCCCCCAAATTCATGACCTTTTGTTTGTTTCTGAGATTGTTAATTTAATTACCTCTCTCCCTTCTTTCTTTCCTCCCTCTAAACCCTCCCTTATACACCTCCCTGCTCTCCTTCAAATTCCTGGCCTCTTCTTCATTAATTGTTATTGCTTGCATATTTGTATATACATATACATGTTCCTAAATATAACCTGTTGAGCCCTATGTTACTTGATGTACATGTTTCCAAGGCTAATCATTTGGCACTGGAGAGCCATGCTTTTCCATGGGGAGGACCACTTCTCCTGCTCCCAGCTTCACTCAGGTGCCTGTAGTTCTTTGTGAAAGGTTGAAACTTTTTTCATTTATTTCTTACAGTGTTGTCGGTGCTGTGCAGGTGGTATTGTTGCATCACAGAAAATTCTCTACGCATGGTCCTGTACTGCACATGGCTGTCAGCAATGAGCTTTTTGGCTCATATGTTGTATTTGGCAACTTTCCACACTGAGGTGTCTGTGCTAATACACACAAATGCCTAATACACACTGATGGAGTACTTTGCTAGGCTTTGAACCAATTCTCTCTCCTAGCAGTAATGGATGGGAATTCCCCCCTGTTTCTGTCAGTATCATTGGTCTTTTCATGTGCACATTCTGATAGGAGCTCAATGATAGACATTCTGGTTAAAATTTGAATTTGCCTGATCTTTATTTCCTTACTGCCCTTCAAAAATTGACACAAAATCCACAAACACAAAATTAACTACTTTAAAATGCAGAGTGATATACCCATGGGGTGGTGCAGCTGTCAGCAGTATTTAATCCAGAAAACGTGCAACACTCCACAGAGAAAATCCACAAAGAGAATTGTCACCAACCACTGGGCTTCCTTTCCCTTGTCTTCTAATAATGGCTGATGTATGCACATCTCCACGGACTTGCTTCTTTTACACATGTTATATGTATTCATACAATGTGTTTTTTTCCCCCTTCTTGGATGTTTGAGGTTTATTTGCAATGTAGACTTGTGTCTGTGTTTTATTTTTGTTAAGTCCTTAATAGAAGTGTTCCACTGTATGGGTTAGACACCCCGACCAGACAAAGTCTCATCACTCAGACCAGGTTGGTCTTACACATGCACATCTACCTGCCTCATCTTAAAACTGTCCTTATGCAAAGTGTTTTGTAAAATGTGCTTTGATTTTGCTAGGGGTAATATCATGTGGTGAAATTCTAGGCATTTGAGGAGATATTATTTAAAATTTATAACTCATTGCCAAATCTTCCCACAGCTGTTTTGGTTTGGTGCTTTGAGACAGGGTTTTTCTGTGTAGCACTTGCTGTTCTGGAACTCCCTATAGACCAGGCTGGAATCGAGCTCAAAGATCTGCCTGCCTGTGCCTTCTGAATGCCGGGATTAAAGGCATGCGCCACCACCACCACCACCCAGCAGCGGCTTTATTTTTTGATTCTTACCAACAACAATGCATGAGAATTAAGCAGCTCTAAAATACGTGGTGTGTTTAGTCTCACTGGCCTTTGTAACTTCAGCCTTCCAGTTGAGATGCAGTGGCATCGAGTATGGCCCTCAGTTCATCTCCTTGAAGAGCATAATGACAAAGGTCACTTACATTTTGTTGGTTATTAATATCTTTTTCTGTGAAGCGTGGTTGCAGCTCCCAAATAGACAAACACTGGAAACAGCCTGAGTTTCAGTCCACAGAAATCATACAAACAAACTGATATAGTCATATAATGGAGTTACACTTAGCAATGAATGAAGAATCAGACACTGATATAGAAAGCAGCATAAGTTAATCCCCAACACCATGCTGAGTGACAGCAGTATATAAAGAGCATTGGTTGCTACTATTGTAAAATTAAAAAAAAAATCATGGTCTGTGGTGATATTGTGTCCCCCAATATATTTTGCACCCTAATAAACTTATCTGGGGTCAGAGAACAGAACAGCCACTAGACAGACATAGGGGCCAGAAAATGGTGGCACTCACACCTTTAATCCTAGCATTCTGGAGGCAGAGATCCATCCTGATCTCTGTGAGTTCAAAGCCACACTGGAAACAGCCAGGCCTGGTGACACACGCCTTTAATCCCAGGAAGCAGAAAGGTATATAAGGCATGAGGACCAGGAACTAGACCCTTTTTAATCTTTTAAGCTTTTAGCAGCAGTTCAGCTGAGATCAATTCGATGAGAACTCAGAGGCTTTCAGTCTGAGGAAACAGGATTGTCTGAGAAGTTGGCAAGGTGAGGTTAGCTGTGGCGTGTTCTGTCTCTCTGATCTTTCAGTGTTCACCCCAATACCTGGCTCCGGGTTTGTTTTTTTTTAATAAGACTTTTTAAGATTTGTGCTACAATGGTCAAAAGATTTTCATTGGGTTAAAATCAACAAAAATTTCTTGGGAAAGAAAGGAAATATCCCCGCACTTTCATGCAGTTCTGTGTCTCAATCACAATAGGATTGCTGATGTGTCAACAATTCACAAATGTTGCTCTTATTGTCACAACAGAATGAAACTAAGCTTATATTGTAATTAATATTATGAATGCCAGATCACTTACAGAGAGGTACACTGATGTCTGCATTAACCAAATGAGAATAATAAGACAAGCAAACAATAGATAAAGGGAGGGATGTTTACAAAGCAGATATAGTAAAATAAATTTAATTCAGAATAGATTATAAATAGATATTCCCTATAAAACTTTTTCAATAAATATCTGAGTATTTTATAAGAGGCTAGGGAAGGTTGATATATTTTCAACTAAGAGTAAATTGTTCACCTTTCTAAGGATGGAGTATAATATTATAAAATGTTCAAAAAAAATAAAACAATATGATTTGTATTCTGTGACTCTGGATTACTGCTATATGATATTCCTCAAGATGTTTAAGACATTATTGAACTCTTAACATATGTGAAAATATACTTAGTGCTTCATAAAATAATATGTTTAGAGGCTAGACTGTTCAAATTTCTAGCTCATATTCATATCTTTTCATAAAAATAAAATTTATGTACCAATATCGGCAAGTGTTAGTAACAAAGTTTTCCAGTTCGATCTTCCTTCAAAGTGGTTTAATCTGGCAGGGCCTGGAGGAACATGCCTGTAATCCTGATACTTTGTAAATGGTGGCAGGGGCATGAGGATGTCAAGGTCATACTCAACTCATAGCAGGCAGCCTGGTCTACAAGAGATGTTGTTCTATTAGCCTCTCCTAGGAATGAGCTTCCTAATTGACTGACCACCTAAAGTGGTCAATACTGAAACCAGTGTGTGT
The DNA here is from genome assembly GCA_902168405.1 of Peromyscus aztecus. NCBI lineage: Eukaryota > Metazoa > Chordata > Mammalia > Rodentia > Cricetidae > Peromyscus > Peromyscus aztecus. Next base: position 16,557 of record CABHPQ010129734.1, on the reverse strand, counting down.
GTGTGTGTGTGTGTGTGTGTGTGTGTGTGTGTAACAGTGACAATCAGAGAAGAAAAGACTCAATGAGATCAAGGGAGAACAGGAAAGAAGTGGGAGGGAGGAGACATGGGAGTGGCTGGTGAGAAAGAAAGACAGGGAAAAAGTGACGTGATCATATTTCAATTTAACATTCTAAGCAAATAATAAATAAATGCATTAAAATACATTTAAAAATAACGTGTGATTTTTATAATTGTATACTTTCGGTCTATTTTTTCATGGCAAATGAATATTAATCATTATAGTCAAAATTGACACCCATACACATAAATCTTTGATTATTTAATAGATTTACTATTAAATTTTAGCAGAGGGAATTTTCATTTTGCTTAAAGAACAGAGCACCAGCATGAATTGATCTGCACGTGAGAAACTTAGAGCATTTCGGATACAGCTAAAATCCAATAGATGGCAGTGAAATACAGAACATGTACTGACTGCTGAATCCTCATGCTTGCTTCCCCTGCTAGACTGCTAGTCTAATGTCAATTAAAAACTCCACTGAACCATAAAAATCTCTTTAGAATCATACATTTATATATATATATATATATATATATATATATATATATATATATATATATGGTGAATTTCTGAGCAAGAAATACTCCAAATTACGTTCATGAAGATACTGTGACTATGTGGGATGATGACTTCCCTGGGGTTCCATGAGCAAGTTTGTGGGGTGTTCTGGTGTGGAATCAACAGGACTCCACAGTCCTTGTGCAGAATCTCAACCCACCTCACAGCTGGGTGTTTCTTGAGAGACTTTGCCTATTTTCAAATAACCCATGAAAACATGACGGGGTGGAAAGGAGATGACAGTTGAGATGTCAGAGGAAGGGTTAAGTTACTTAGACCCCACTGCTATGGACCTGTGGTGAGGCAGAATACCACAGAAGGCAAAGGTATGGCAGAGTGCAGCGGTCACCTGTGGCAGCCGAGAATGATGGTAAGAAGGGAGAGAAAACACCAGTGACAAGCAGTATCTCCACAGAGCTCTTGGCCTGGGGCCTGTTCATTTCAATGACGTCTTACCTCTAAGGTTTCACCACCTCGCAATATCCCATCAGATAATGAGATTCATCCATTGATAAAGGAAAACTTCATGACACAAGTGTCTCCTGGAAGCTGCACCTCTTAACCACTGCACTGGGCATCAAGCCTTCAGAACATGAGTCTTTGGGAGACATTTCAGACCCAAATCACAATAAGGGGCATTGAAATATCAACTGCTCTGCAACCAGAAGAGATAAAAGGCATCCAGACTCTGGTAGGTGTGATGATGAGAAGCAGTTTTGTCAACTGACATAGTTTTCTATGAGGTCTCTCATGAAATGATAACTCCAGGCAGGTGTTTGGTTATATATAGAGAGTTGTCTATTTATATGAAAACAAAACATAAGAATTGAAGTTTTGGGCTTCTATTAAGCAGCCTAGGCCTGATGCCACTGTGCACATATCATGCAGTCATAAGTGAAGCTCGGCTTAGAAGATGTAATACATGGCTCCTGACATGGTATTTGAGTTACAATGTTTGTACCAATTCTTTCATGTCACATTTGTTTTCCTCAGATAACGATTTCTCATTTACATGAATAGATGGGGTATTATGACAGAAATTCAGTTTGATGATTGTAACATTTTCAGTGTGAAGTCCTGGAAACTCTAGGAAGTGCAACTTGCCTGGAGATCACTACAAACAGATTCTGGGGGCAGGGGTTATGTTATATTATGTTGTCCCTCACCCCCCTAATACTTCCTCTGTGTGATTCTGGCCTGTTCTGAGTTAAACAGCCATCTTTCACCACAGACAACTGCTACCTGTGTTCTGACGAAGTTCCTGAGACCAAACCATGGCTAAGCCCTTTGCAACTGAGAACCAAGTAACAAAACATCTGAACTTTTCTCCTGAACAATTTTTCTCAGATGATTGGTTACAAGGACATAGATATAAGAGTCAACAGGAAGTTCATCCTAGAATCAAGCTTATGCAAATGAGGCAATGTAGATGTAACCAACTGTCTTATTAAATAAGAAACACAGAGCCAATGTAAAGATAAAAGCCCAAAAGGTCAGAGCTAAGAGCCTTACCCGCCTGCTTCAGCTAGCCTCTTCAGCCAAAAGACCTCTCCGAAAAGGAGCTACTTCCTGTGTGTTTGTCTTTATAAAGACTTCCTTTTCTGCCTTCTCAATGGTTGTAAACCCAACCACATGACCGTCTCCTCACTGACTGTCTGTAGGTCACTCCAGGTCTTCTATGGTTGGTATTGAGATTAAAGGCATGTGTCTCCAATGCTGGCTGTATCCTTGAACACACAGAGATCTACCTAGTTCTGCCTACCAAGTACTGGGATTAAGTGTGCGCCCCCTTCAGCAAATCCTACTGGCGTGCGCCACCACAACTGGCTTTCGCTATGGCTTGCTAATAGCTCTGACCCCTAGGCAACTTTATTTATTAACATACAAATAAAATCACATTTCAGTACAAATAAAATACCACTATATTTCCCCTTTTCTATTTTAATAAAAACAAAAAAGGAAAAAGGTTATAACTAACATAAGAAAAACTATATACAAAAGTACAATAACTATATACAATATATACAAGTAATAAATTCCTAAACAATGTCTACTCCATTTGTATTTGACAAATTCAGAGAAAATAATTCCATTACTTATCCTATTTTGGTAAGTCCAAAATGTACCTAATTCACTTTCTATCCTAACTAATTTTCAACTGTAACTAACTAATCTTCAGCTATAACTAATTAAACTTCGAGTATAACTAACTAATCTTCAACACCCTCAGAGACCCAAGAAGGAAATAATATTAGCTAACAAAAATAAAAACTTCCAAAACAATTGTGAGTTGACAGAAACAGCCAGCTGCCTGGACAGTCATCTGAGGTTTCTCCAGTGTTGGGGCATCATCTTCAGCCTATAGGCTTAGCGTATCTGACAGACTGATTTGTGAAGTAGGATGTACACAAGGTCAACAGTTCGACCTCACATTGGGTGAGATCAGTCCATGTACCAGAAATACCTGAATTCCACTAGTGTCATGTCATGATTCAGGATTTTAAATTCTGGAAATTGTTGATGGTTTTTGAATTCAGCTGTCCATTCTTCTTGACTGTGTATATGTGGCTTCATCTCAGCATCCCATTCTTCTCCACATCCCTCTATTAAGTGCCAGTCTGCTATTGAGAGGCGTGAGCTTAGTTACTCTTTAAAAATAACTGTTTCAGCTGCTGTTCCATTGCACATCAGAAGCCATCGGCCCACTGCCTGTTCAGCTGCCTTTGAAGAAAAGGGCACTGTACGTTTTCCGGATTGCGAAGGCCACTTCAGGGATGGTGCCATATTATCCTGGCCTCAGAAGATGCCTTTTAATAAAGCCATAACCACACTTGTTTTGGCAAGTATCAGTAGTCCTTTGTTTCATGTCTTGTCTGTCCATTTTGTCCTGTTGATTTAAGAATATTTTGTTGTCCAGTGGCTAACTTTTGCCACAATGAAAGTTAACTCCATATGTAGTTTTTTCAATGTCCATATTTTCTCTGAAGTAGATTGGTACTGCCAGGAGCCGACATGTCTCATAGTCATAACAAAAAAGAAAAATTTTCTAAGTTATTAAAACATTTTAAATGTCATATTATGTAGATCTCTGAAGGGTTTGAAGATGACCTGTCTATCTAAAATATATCTGTTCAATTTTGAAAATACACCTAATATGACTACAAGTTCTATTATAATGTCTAACTACTAACTTTCATTTTTTTATATCCTAATAGCTGGTAATAACATTCAAGGATCAGAAAATTGTATTACATTGTTAAATGAACGGTATAAGTACAATTAGAAATATACATATAGCATTTTCTAACAATATCAATTTTAATATATATAATTTGTATACAATATAAAACAATCTGATCCAATGTAAAGTATTTAAAACTAGTAATTTTCTTTTTCTTTTTTTCTTTTTTTTTAAACAAGAATCTTAAATCTAATCTCCTTTGCTTAGCCCTTTTCCTAACCCTTGACAACAACTTGTAACCAACCCCCCAATCAATGAAAATTATCCCAGACCCAAAACCCATTAAAAGACCAAAAAACCACCCTCCCCACACCACCTCTTTGGGAACGTGGGCGTCGTATTCTTAAAATTGCTTCCTGCTGGGTATGGGCGAAGGTATCTTTATTCTGAAAAGAAAATTTTTAGGTTAATTGTCAAATTCTAGGAAAAGTAACTATATCCTTCGTTATCCAGTCTGTGTATAATACCAAAGTTCAGGATTTATCTCAAGTCCTTATTCAAGTAGTCTTTGAGAATGGATCATCTCAGTCAGCCCTCTCAAAATTGCTCTGAGCACTTTGTATTTCAAAGCTGATCTGTAGATGATGTTTGTCAGCTTAGTGATGTTATTATTGTCCACATGGAATTGTTGTTGTGGGGCCCCATCTTCTTCCTGGGGACTTCAGTTGACATTAGGCCTGGCCGTGATTTCCTGCAGAAAACTGATAAGAGACTTGAACACAAAGACATATATATGCAGCTAATTGAAGCCTTTTTTTCTAGAATTAGTTAGTACTCTATATTACCATTCATATCTTAACAAAGTTTAAAATGCATATATATCTGTATATATATTAATCTTTTAAATTTTGATATAAAATTCATACTTTAAGAAAAGTTTAAAGAATCAGAATAAAATCAAAGAGTTGAGATTAGTAATAGTATAGTCCCTAATTAATTTGGTTTTTTTCCTGTCCCATAGCAGAAGATGGCTCTTTTCTTCTGGCATGATACAGGGAGTTTGCATTTTTCTTTTAACAACATGCTTGAGTTTAAAGAAGGAGAGAGCCATTCTCCAACTCCAAAGTCAGCTTTAAATTTTAATTGAACTGGGACTATTAGAAGTCCAATAGTGTTAGATCTTTAGAGAAGAGCAGAAACAAACATTTAGGAAGACATAAAATTTTTTAGATGATATACCAATAGGCCATTTTACTCTGTTTCCTGGGATAGATGTTTTGTCCCTTTTCTTCAGTTGTCTCATTTGTCCAGTGTTCTTCAGATTCCTTAGGGTTCATTCTCCTAAAAGACAAAAACAAAAACCTTTCCCCAAAACTAACTTTGGGGATGTTTCTTTTTGGCAAGTTATTATCTGATTAAATGAAAAAGCATGTGTTACAGGTGTAAGTTAGTTTAAATTGGATGTTCATACTGGTTGATGAACTATCACCTTCTCTAATTAAGAGGTCTTTTGTTTAAATCGAACCTTTATCAATTTTGATGGTACCCACAGCTTATCTTCTCCTGTAGAAACAAAAGCAAAACCTCCTCCCCAACGTAACACATATCCTGGTTTCCATTCTGAGGTCAGCACACCCTTAAAGTATATAGGCTGATTTAATTCTGTAGTTTTTTCTATTATCCAATGTCTCTCTGCAGCTGTTGTTCCTTTCTCATTGGCATTAAGAAAATTCAAAGTTAATGGAGCATTATGCAGTCTATTTCTGGGGGATTTTGTTACCCCTTTCTGTTTATTTAGCATATCCTTTAGTGTTCTGTTTGATCTTTCTATAACTGTTTGACCTGTAGGATTATGTGGTATACCTGTAATATGCTTTATATTGTAATAAGCAAAAAACTGTTTCATTTTAACAGAGACATATGGTGGAGCATTGTCAGTTTTGATTTGTGCAGATATACCCATGATGGCCATAACTTCTAGCAAATGAGTGATCACAGAATCAGCTTTTTCAGAACTCAAAGCCGTTGTCCATTGAAATCCTGAATAAGGATCGATTGTATGGTGTACATATTTCAATTTTCCAAATTCTGCAAAGTGAAACACGTCCATCTGCCAGATTTTGTTTCTCTGAGTACCCTTTGGGTTACATCCTGCTAGTAATGGCGTCTGTTGTAAAAGGAAAAAGTAGGACATTTCTTTACTATTTCTTTGGCTTGTTGTCAGGTTATAGAAAAATCCTTTTTTTAAACCTTTACTATTGACATGATGTTTTTTATGAAATTCTGAGGCCTCCAGCACATTTCCTATCAATAATTTATCAATCTCATCATTGCCTTGTGCTAGAGGGCCTGGCAGACCAGTATGGGATCGGATGTGAGTTATATATAAAGGATGACTTCTTTTCCTGATGGTATCTTGTAATTGAATAAATAGTGAAGTTAATTCTGAAGCATCAGGGATAAATTCTGCAGTCTCAATATGTAATACCACTCTTTCAGCATACTGAGAGTCAGTTACTATGTTGAGAGGTTCTGAAAAATCCATTAATACCAACAGAATAGCATACAATTCTGATTTTTGAACTGAATTATAAGAACTTTGAACCACTTTACTTAAATTTTCTGATTTGTAACCTGCCTTTTCTTGTTTGTTGGCATCTGTATAAAATGTACGGACTCTAGATATGGGTTTTTCCCATACAATTCGAAGCAAGATCCAATCAATCTCTTTATAAGATCAATTCTATCGCTTTTGGGATATTTGCTGTTAATTTCTCCCAAAAAATTACTGCAAGCTCTTTGCCAAGGTTCACTTTCTGTCCATAGTGGTATTTTTTTGTACTGAAATGTGATTTTATTTGTATGTTAATAAATAAAGTTGCCTAGGGGTCAGAGCTATTAGCAAGCCATAGCGAAAGCCAGTTGTGGTGGCGCACACGGGTAGGATTTGCTGAAGGAGGCGCACACCTTTAATCCCAGCACTTGGTAGGCAGAACTAGGTGGATCTCTGTGTGTTCAAGGATACAACCAGCATTGGAGACACACGCCTTTAATCTCAATATCAACCATAGAAGACCTGGAGTGACCTACAGTCAGTGAGGAGATGGTCATGTGGTTGGGTTTACAACCAATGAGAAGGCAGAAAAGGAATTCTTTATAAAGACAAACACACAGGAAGTAGCTCCTTTTCGGAGAGGTCTTTTGGCTGAAGAGGCTAGCTGAAGCAGGTGGGTAAGGCTCTTAGCTCTGACCTCTTGGGCTTTTATCTTTACACTGGCTCTGTGTTTCTTATTTAGTAAGACAGTTGGTTACATCTACAAATGGCGCCAGAATGTGGGGCAGGAATTTCCACTTAAGACCTGAGAAAGCGTAAAAAGAAGATTCTAAAACAGAGCTAAAGCAGCTTCCTAGTTGTCTCTCTTAAGTTAGCAGCAGCCTGTGGCCTTGAGCTACTGTATGGCGGGTTCCTAGCATGCGTTTTTGACCAGCAGTATGGCGGGAATGAGGCATCTGCAAGTGACACAGTAACCTGCATGGTGGATTTAGCCTTTGCTAGTACAAAACAAAAAAAAGAGGTTTCTGGGCTACACGCTGCTTTGATAGAAGCATAGACCCATGAAGGCTCCCAGAGCTGAGGGTAAATGTATCACCACCATGTTGGGAAGCTGAGGTGGGCGGAGCCAGCAGCCATAGTGCCGTTTTAGTCTTAGAATGCTGCAGTTTAAAGCAATAGGCTCAAGGTAATATAAAAAATAAGCCACATAAAGCTGGCTACCACACAGAGAATCTGGATTATGTTATCTTTGATATTTGTAACTGAAGAAAAACATTTGATTACAAAAGCTGTTGAGTTATGCCAAAATGTATATTTTAAAGGTACCTTGACTTCAAAATTTGGATGTAAGGATATATTGCTTTAGAAAGGAGGCTCTGCTTTGGTTTCCACAGAAAGCCAGAGGCTATGGATTTGTTTCAGATTAAGATACATCAGGTTTGACCAGCCAAGACCACCTGAAAGGTCTCTGATGACACTATGGCCCAGATGATCCAACATTCAGAACCATTTCAAGACACCTGGCTCAGATGATACAGCCTCATGGACTACTCCATAATCCTAAAATTTTCTTTGTGTCCCGATAAGATACAGCACCCCCCTCCAGCAGGAAGTAGTAAGAGATGCTACGCCCAAATTCCCAAATATACCAAGCTGGCTTTGGAGATGTGTAAAAGATAAAACCTTCCTTTTTTAAAAAAGAGAAGGGGAAGTGCTGTGGGATGGTCTGTATGTCAAATCTGTTGCTCTGATTGGTCAATAAATAAAACACTGATTGGCCAGTGGCCAGGCAGGAAGTATAGGTGGGACTAACAGAGAGGAGATTGGAGAGAACAGGAAGGCGGAAAGAGAAACTGCAGCCCAGCCGCCACCATGGCAAAGAGCATGTGAAGACGCCGGTAAGCCACGAGTCATGTGGCAAGGTATAGATCTATATAGAAATGGATTAATTTAAGCTATAAGAACAGTTAGCAAGAAGCCTGCCACGGCCATACAGTTTGAAAGCAATATAAGTCTGTGTGTTTACTTGGTTGGGTCTGAGCAGCTGTGGGACTGGCGGGTGACAGAGGTTTGTCCTGACTGTGGGTCACGCAGAAAAACTCTAGCAACAAGGCTCCTTGGTCCTATTCATACTGAGAGTTAGACTCACCAAGTAGTCTTTTGGGGAGATGATTTCTATGTCACTGCTTTGCCAAATTAGGTAGGAAAAACACAGGCTGAGTCTCTGAGTCTTTTTCTTGTTCAGATCATAGACTTCTCTCATCATTCATATGTCTCTCTTAGAGCTGGGAAAGCTCTGTGATCCTACTTCCAAATTTCTTCATATTTCAAACATCCTGTACAGATAGTACTGCAATGTCCTCTGGATGTTTCCTAAGATCTTACAGCAGTCCTTTAGTGCATGAACAGCACGTTGTTGTGAACTACAGCCCTGCCTGTCCCTCTGCAGATGAGAACGATCATCTGATGGATGCTGAGCACTACTTCACTGTAACTTGAAGAAACAAAACATGGGAATTTCATTCTTATTTCTGAAAGAATCTTAAACTGTGATTTCCCTAAAGAAAATCCCTGGGGGGGGGGGGTTGACAAGACTTCAGCCCCAGATTGTCAGTGAGAGCATCAAGAATGGTTTCTCCCCCAGACCCATACTAACAAGGACCATAATGTCCTGTTGGACTTCCACTAGTGCTGATTGCAGCTGTTGGCTCAAACTGGCACCCAGGCCCAGGTCGCCCACCTGTAGTGAAGATCACCTTACCTTTTGTTTCTCTTGTCTGTCTACCCTTAAGGCTGTTTCCAGTTTTCCCGTCAGGAAGAGGGACAGGGCTTCCATCCTCTGTCGGTCAATGATTTCTCCTGCTACTATTTCCTTTTATATCAGACTGGTCACTTTGAGTGGAGACTTCAGTTGGACTGACCAACATTCTGATGTATCTCTTCACCTTACTATCATAGGCAGTGTCTCCTTTCTGCCATGGGCAATGCTCTTCGATGGCAGCTGCCTGTCATCCGTCAATTAAGCCCCCTCAGAGGGTCTCATTCACTAGCACTCTGAAATCCAGTAGGCCTCCTGGTGGGAACCCATGACTTAGAAAATTGGACATCAACAATATGTCCTTGATAGTAGTATCATTATTCCCTTTCAACCTGTGGACACAGTGTTATTCTGAAAGGCTAAACAATTCCATCTTCTACTTCCACCACTTATCATAGAAATTTGATTTAAGAAACATTTCTTTAAAAAAAATCCCTGTTACATTTTAAATATTTGAATTATCTCTCCTATATCCTGTTAACAGCACTCACTTCCCATCATCTTTCTTTATTTTTTAAAAGCAGTGAGGAGTAGTGGAGTGTTAGGGGTATGAGTGTGGGAATGGGTAGTTTCATTTACCTACATAAACTGTAGTGTCTTGAAGGCAGAAGCAGTGCCCTGTCTTTGTAGGAAAAGATATTAAACATTTTTAATTCAAAAGATGACAATTAAAAAGATGATACTCACTGCTTTGCAATTAAACTCATTAAGTCTATACACACAGTATAATTTCAATACAAAACTCCATGCATAGTAGGTACTACTGTTGGAAGATAAATTGTTTTTGTGTTAATTGTTCTGAAGACAGAGCTCCTAGAATCATTAACTCTTTAATCACTGTGTCTACATTCTTTTAGCTAATGACATCTTACAGCAGTTGATTTTATGACCCAATCAAGACTGCAATTAGAACTATAGTATTGATCCACAAACCTGTCTAGACAGGCTCTGAACAGAAGGAAGTTAACAACTGAGAGGCCTTTCTGTATTTATTACAACCAGAAAAGGCTTCCTAATGAAAATGTGTAGCTAATCAAGTCCCTTTGAAGCTCCTAGAGTGGAGAAAACAGGAGACAGGAGATAAATGATGTTTAAAACAAAAAGAAAATACTGATAATGGAGATAAAAATGAAAACACACTAGAAAAGATCACACATTTACTTTTATGTAAGCCAGTACAAAGCATAACACAAACAGAGGCTACCAGCCTCAAACAGCCGCTACTTTGTGAGCTTCACTATTATACGCTGGGAGGCAACATTCAAGTCTAATTATTTTCTTACCAAGTACTCCCTTCTCTGTTTGATGAATTAGACAAGTTACCAGAAGTAAGAGAAAAGAAGGATGGGGAAAAGGAAGGATTTAAGAAAACTTTTGCAAAATAATACCTTTTGTTATTTGGAAATTTCATACATACACAATGCATCATATTCATCTCCTTCTACCTTCTCCCAACCCCCAAGATTCCTTCTAGTACATCTCAATGCCAAATTCATGTCTTTTTTCTTCTTATTTTTATTTCTTTAACCCACAGAATCTAATTAGTGCTGTTCATATGTGTGTGGGTGTAGGTCATCTACAGGGATTCAAGAAAACTACTACTGAGCACATTCCCAAAGAAAAATGACTGTTGATCACTAACATGCCTAATAATAGCTCGAAATAATAAATTCACTGGAAGAAATGTGTATTTATCGTTTTCAATTTTCATTTATAATGTATAAAATCTGCATGCAAACCAAAATAAATGGTAAGTCTTACCAAGACTAGTAAGGTAGCGGGGCAAAGAGTTCAAACTACTAAGCACAAAAACAGTGTGCTTGGTTTTATTTTGTTGATATATGGATGTGTTTATGTGTTCACGTGTGAGCACTTGTGCATTAAGGCCCTCATGCTTGTGTGTGCGTATGTGTATGGAAGCTTGAGTTCAATGTCAGGTGTCTTACTCTCCAATTCAGCCGGCCTTACCATCCAGAGAACTTCAGGATCCACCTGTTCCTGCTGCATAGTGTTGGGACAACAGGCAAAAGCTGCTGTGCCCAGCATTTTATGTGGACGCCGGAGTTTTGAACTCCGAATGTATGCTTATATGACAAGCATCTTACTGACTAAGCCATCACCCTAGCCCCTTGTTTAGTGTTTTAACAAATCCTTCGGAAGTGTTGATTTGCTGTCATGTGTTGTTTATCTGCAGCAGTGAGAAGGCAGGTGAAGTTTTTGCCATAGAGTTTGCATTTGGGAGCAGGGAACAGGAAATAACCATATAAACAAACAGATATGTGATGTGCTCTCCAATAACAAGTGTGATCATAGCCCCTCTGCCCCAGCAGCTGTGTGTGCAGCTTAGACTGAAGTTATCAGAACTCGGATGGCTCTTTCTCTAGTCAGAGTTGGGGAACACAACTTGTCAGTTCTTGTAACCTTAAAAACCCCGTCTCAGCCTTTAAATGTTTGTGATAATCTAATCACTATACATGCTTATAGCTCCTGATCAGATAGTTATGTTCATCTTTAAATGTTTTTCAATTCGTTGTCTCTGCTTTCCTGTGGATCAGGCCATGTTTGTACAACATTAGTGCATGCTTCCAGCTAAGAGCCTGAAAAATGTCCACTCCGCTATCTTAGTGTGTTTGTTTGGGTCTCCTGTACACACTCGGACCAGAGGGACTTCTGTTTTAAGTGATTCAATTTCTGGCATTCTTCTGTATTCAACTTTGACTCTGGAGGTAGTAGTCGCAGGAAGGGAGATTTTACAGAACTTTGCCTAACTAGTAAAAAGCAGTTGGACCATGAACAGTTATACCTAAGGCAAAATGTGATAATATCAAAACTAAAAAAGTATCTAATCTCAAGAAATTCTAGAAAATTTTGAAGAATTCTAGACATGAATGGTGATCTGTGTGCAAGGATGAATGCATTTTTCCCTTGTGAAAAATCCACTTCTGCATTTTTAGTTTTAATGTTCGCAATAATGTGTAAGTGATGATATGTTCAGTGCTATAATGAGAATATAAAAATTGTTTGTTTTTCCTATTTTCATGCTGGTTCTGACAAATTTTAAGCCCCCCTTGCCTTCAGTATCAATAAATGTACACTTCCCACAGTTATACACACCGAGAAACATGACAATGTGCAAGGAAGTGTTTGGTACACAAGAAAAACCCTGGAAAGAGGAAAATCTGCTAAGACAAAAGGAAACTGAAACCCAGTTATCCTGTGGAATATTTTTTTAACACTAAGAACTTTTTAAAGTAATTTCTTTATTCCCAAATATAGAGTAAACTATGTTTAAGAAAATTGTTAACTAAAATTTCCTAAAGTTAGGCACCGTGCCACTATGTTTTCTGAAAGAATTTAAAGGATTTATCTTTATTTTTGAGAGTGTATGCATGTGTGAGTATACATGTGTGTCTGTGAGTGTATACAAGAGTGTGTTTATGTGTGTGTGAGTGTATATGAGTATGTCGTGTGTGTGTGTGTGTGTGTGTGTGTGTGTGTGCATGTGTGTTACCTGGAGGTGCCTAAGAAGACCCAAAGAGATTGTCATCCCCATGGAACTGAAGTTACAGAGAGTTGGGAGCCCTCTGACCTGGGGTTTATGAATGGAACTTCAGGACTCTGCAAGACTAAGTCTTCTTTTTTTAAAAGATTTATTTATTATGTATACAGTATTCTGTCTGCATTTTTGCCTACATGTCAGAAGAGGGCACCAGATCTCATTATAGATGGTTGTGAGTCACCATGTAGTTGCTGGGAATTGAATTCAGGACCTCTGGAAGAACAATCAATGGTTTTAATCTCTAAGCCATCTCTCCAGCCCAAGACTAAGTCCTTTTAACCACTTAGCCATCTGCCTAGCCCATCCACATCTTTTTCTAATGTCTTGTTTTTTTTCTTTTCCCAATGTTTTTTTTTTTTAACAAAATGGTATTTATGAGCATGTGTGTAAGCCATGTGTGTGTTGGTGTCCAAGGAGGCCAGAAGGGGATGTCTGATGTCCTGGAACTAGAATTACAAACATTTGTAAGCTGCTGGATGTAGTATTGGGAACTAAACTCTGATCCTGTGCAAGAGCAGCAAACCCTCTTAACCGCTGAGCCATCTTTCCAGCAATAACAATATGTTTTTAATTATAGTTCACAAATTAGGCCAAGTACATGCCAGTTAAATTTTTTTCTTAAATATTAATAATCCAATGACATATAATTCATAATAATAAATAATGGAACATTGACTAAATGAAAACAATGAGTGGATAATTAAGGCTTCAGAGGAATGTACTTGAAAGGTACACTTTGAAAGGTACAGTAGGGTAATAGAGTATCTTGTGCAAACCATTTTCTATCATTGCTGTATTCATAAGATCCAAATGGACACAAAGGTTCCTGTACCACTATAAAGAATGACTTTAATAAAGAAACCATAAGCTCATACTTTAGGGTAACTTTCCAGCTCAAAGAGGTACCTACCAGACCCCCCAGTTAACACTCATTGAACTGCATTGAACAATGCTACCCTTGTTCATTATTTGTTCAATAAGTTTCAGTAATGACCATCATATAACACTGTTATGTTGGCAATAAAGAGACAGAGAAATAAATTCATGAGCATCACACACATACAGTGTCCATGCTAACAATAAATGTATTTTCTTTAAGATAACAAAGTCTTGATGAGTTCTGGACTAGATAATCTGAAATAGACTGAGTACAATGCCAGCATTCTCTTTTTTTGTGCTCGTTTGCTTTATATTACATCTTCCTTCAGGAAGGAGGCAGGATCTGCTCCATCTCTGATTTCTCCCTTTCTTCTTCATCTTCCCTTGGCTGGGGCACCAAGCATGTTAGTTTGACATTAGACTTTTGTGAGGGACTTCGTTAGTCCTCTTCCCCCTCTTTTCCCTTTCTGCTGCTTGTGAGACTAGGAGCAGAAATGTACATGGGACACTGACTGAAACTGGTCCTGAATAGGGAGATGAGTCACAGCAGCAGCAGATGCCAAGAGAAAGAGTACTTGGTGATGCACCCACATAGATAGATTCATGGGGACCCAGGGCCACCCACATTCCTCCTGGGATTAGAAGACTAAACTGCCATTTCTTTTCTGTGTGGGATGTTCAGGTCTTACATGAGTATTAACTACTATTAATGCGTTGTTCTCTAAGTGACTTCATTCCCCAGAGTCACAGGTCTATGTGATCTCAGATCACTCCCTGCTTGGGTAGGATAAATGATACCATGGTTACTACCTCTCCATTTGCTCCATGTGCTTCCAAAGCAACAGCATGATCTATAGAGATTAGGCACACCTACAGTGGCTTCCCAAGCTGGATGAGAGACAGTAGAGCGCTGCTGCTGCATGTACCACCTACAGCTCTCAAGAGATCACAGAAGTAGTGGGGTTGCTCCCTACCTAAATCAGGCCTGGGCCTACTCAACTTCATAGAGACAAAGGCCACATCACCTTAGAGTCAGTTAAGCTTCTGTTTCCCACCAGAGAATTGGCTCCTCAGAAATCATGTGAGGATTTGTTAACCTAATTGATAGGCTTGGAAAGTCCCTCCCTGCACCACAGTACTTCCTCCCAGCACTTCCTTCCTGGTGCTTTGGTATTTGAATTGGTGCTGTCATTAACATTTGCCTGTCTTCCACCAGGTCTGCATATGCAAATTAGGTGCATCCCTCCCTTCTGCCCCCTTGTTCAATTGTCCTCCCTCCTTCTTGACTCTGGCTATATAAGGGAGCTCCCTTGCTTCAATCAACAAGCCTGCCTCAGACACAGTCTCCGAGATTGTTCCACAGCTGGCCGCAGACCCTGCTCCCCAGCTCCTCTGCTTCCTGAGACTGCCATTGAGTAATGGCCATCAGGACAGGGACCCACAGCCTTACCTACTCCTGATTTCCTTCAATGGCTCTTCTCTCTGCAACTGGGTTTGGAGAACCCAGTTAAAGTTGGTGGTAAGGCACATGGACCCCACAGGTACAGACCATGCCATTCCTTCCACTTACTTGCCCTTGCCTTGTTGTTTCCGGCCACATGCCGAGGCTATATGTATTGTTGCCTGCTCTATCCATGTTAACCTAACTCAGATCTTCATTTTTTAAAAATTATTTTCTCAGATTATAATATAGTTACATTATTTCCTCCTTTTCCTTCTCTCCCTCCAATTCATCTGTCCTAGTCAGAGTTTTATTGCTGTGAAGAAACGCCATGACCATGGCAACTCTTATAAAGGAAAACATTTCATTGAGGCTGGCTTACAGTTTCAGAGGCTTTATCATCATAGAGAGAGCATGGCAGCATGCAGGCCGACTCGGTGCTGGAGGAGCTGAGAGTTGTACATCTTGATCCACAGGCAGCAGAAGGAGACTGTGACCCACAATGGGCATAGCTTGAGCATACAAGACCTGTAGAGGACCAGCCCCCACACTTATTTACCCCAGGAACTCTTAAGAAATGAGCAATAAGAGACTTAGTTAGGAGTAGAGAGAGAGAAAACACAGGATAGACTCTGGTGGGCCTGGATCCTTATCCACCAGCCCAGAACTTTATTCCAAAGGTCTATTTATAACAATGCCAAGGGGTGGAGCAAAAGACCTCCCCCTTGCTAGAGTCAAGTGTAGATCCTTACAAACACCTGGTACCCAACCTCTTATGCAGTCCTGCTGGGTACAGACACTAGGACACCTAGTGGGCTCCAACAGAGACCCCAAAGTCTGCCCCAAAGTGACACACTTCCTCCAACAAAGCCATACCTCCTAATAGTGCCATTCCCTATGGGCGCCATTTTCTTTCAAACCACCACACCCTCCCATATGCCCTTCTTGATCTACTTCAAATTGAGGCCTCTTTTTTCAGTAATTGTTGTCATAAATACCCTCTCTCTCTCTCTCTCTCTCACACACACACACATACACACAATCTTCTTAAATGCATAAGTGCAGCCTACACTGTCTATATAATGTTACTTGTATGTATGTTTTGAGGGAAATGGTTGCACTTCTGCAATACATTCTAGGTGTCACTAGTGCCTTGTTAGAAGGTCACTGTATTTACTGTAACAGGCTGAGTACATAATAACACATATCTATGATGAGTTCTTTTGTTTGTGAGGCATTACTCTACTGGGTCTTAAAGGGGACTTATGGGTTCCCAGCTATGTGCCATCAGTACCACCAGCAACCAGACAGAACTAGCTCTTGGGATTGGCTAGACCTGAGATACCCAATTGAATCTGAAGCAGTTCTGGGCCAAGTTCTGGGGAACCACAAATGATAGCTGGGACTCAAAACAGTAGCATGACTTCTGAGGACTAGACAGACTGCTGCCAGTAGACAACTTCACCGGCCTGGATGAGGTGGGATCCACCTACTGGGAGAATGT
>CABHPQ010129733.1:0-11704 GCA_902168405.1 Peromyscus aztecus | reverse complement strand
AAAACTCCCAATGGCATAACCTGCTAGCATATGCCAAACAAAACAAAAGGAGACACACACACACACACACACACACACACACACACACACACACACACACATTTTTCTCAACTCCTGACATTTGGAGTTATTTGACATTTAAAAGATTTAAAAGGGAAACTTTATTAAATGATCAGGGAGAATGAAATGAAAAATTTTGACATAAAACAAACAACATAAAAATAGCCAAAAGATGTACTCCCGAGCTAACCAGAACCTCTTGAGCTCTGTGGAGGGCTTCCTGCACCTTGGCTTGCTGCCACCACAAAAAGAGCATGATGCCATCTGAGTTTGGGAAATTCAAGTTTTTATTCATTTAATAAAAATAGTGGTTGAGTTCCAGGCAACAAAACAGTATCAGCTTTTACACAACCTAGAATCTACTGAGTGCACATGCACCTGCTGTGACATAAAGAGCAGGTCCTCTCAGAGCACAGAGAAAAGAAATGAGACTTCCACTTCTGCATCATGAAGGCTTTTTCCCAGCCCAGGCCTGAAGACCCTGGGAACAAAAGGAGTGTTTAAACTCAGGATTTCTGGGCTTGCCTGGGCAGCCCAGACCTCCACCAATTATGAAACCAAAGGTTTTTCCTGGTGAAGAGACAACTGGATTGTAGAATTCCAGAAGGAATCCATGGACAAAGGAGCTGGAGGAGGTGTGGGTGGATGCTATTTAGTAAGAGACGCTTAGAGTGTACAAGAAAATGGTCATTTGAAGCTAGTTTAGGTTGGTGGCAGTGAAGACAGAGAGACAGACAGACACAAAAGCTGTGGAGGAAGTGGCATCCACCAGACTGAAGAGGAGGTGAGATGCTAAGATGTGAAGTAGTAGAGTGTGACATGGTAACTCCCAGACTGATGGAGTCTGACTTGAAGAAAAGGAACCTGGAAACTCAGGGTTAAGCTTCCTGTTTGTTAATCTCATGAAGCAGTCAGAGAAACTCAAGTAGAAAAAGTCAGGAAGTTCTTGAAAAAAAATTGGTTTGGATCACACAGTCTTAATTAGTGATCATTAAAAAAAAAAATTATGAGGACAGAGTTGCAGACCCTGAAGCAAAGAGAGGTCTAAGGGGTACACTACACAGGGAAAGAACAGAAAACAGGACAGCACTAGAGACCCAACATTGGATGACTGTGGGAAAAGGGTCGCGAGGAAGAGGATGGGTAGCCATGGACTCTAGTGAAGGGCTTCTAAGGACAAACTGAGAGAAGAGGAATAGCAAGGAGAAGTGAGGGCTCGGCTCAGCAGAGCAGGTGAGAGAGACACAAGGTTGACATGGACTCAGATTGTTCATGGAGAACCGCAGAGAGGCTTACTACAGAGAACCCTCGGGGCACAAGGAACAGGGGTGAAGTGCATGAAGAGCGGAGTTAACAAGACCTGAAATCTGCTGTTTGCCAAGTTCATTGAAACAAGAAGGACAAGGGAAGTGATAAGAATTCCTCTTTAAATTTTAGTGAAAATGGCTCAGTGGGTAAGATGGTGATGCCAGCCCTGCTGAGCAGAGTTTGATTCCCATGACTCCTAAGAGAGGAGAACTGCCTAATGCTAGCTGTCCTCTGCCTCCATGCACATGCATTACACACACACACACACACACACACACACACACACACACACACACACGTGATAAAATAGACAAATATGACAAAACTTAATGCAAAGAACTTGCTTAAAACTTTGTGAAGAGCAGCTCCAGGGAGGTGGCAGAAGCAGTCCATGATGGAGGGTTGACTTGTGTCACAATGCCTTGATTCCATCTCCTTAACATAGGGGTAACAGAACAGAACAGAAGAGGAAGGAAAGTACCCAAGCTAGTAATTCACACCCAAGGGGAAATAATTAATAATAATTAAAGTGAAATCTTACAACAGAGATGTAAGCTAAGCCTATGATTATTTATTCATTGCAGAAATTTGTGAGAAAGCAACAATATGCTTCTGAACTCTACCCCACATTAAAATGCATATTTCACATCCCATTTTAAGAAAGAATACAGATGTTCACATTGGAGAAACATAAATTATGAGTATAAAGTGTAAATTATAAAATATATAGCAATCTTTCCAAAATACCCAGAAATATCAGTGGACTGCATCTTCTATAATGTGATCCCATCATTTGAATATTAAGATATAAAATCATTCACGATTTTAAGTCTGGATAGTATCTGAAGTGGAGCAAAAGGAACCACAAACGAAGCCTTGGAGGCTGCAGAGAAGGCTCAGCATTAAGAACATGTACTGTGTTGCTCTAGGAGATAGCCTGAGTCCCATTCCCAGCACCCACAATAGGTGGCTCACAGCCACCTGTAACTCTAGCTCCAGGGAATCTGAAATCCTCTTCTAGACTCCATGGGCACCTGAGTTCTCATGCGCGCATACCCTCCCACTCCCGTCCATACACATATACGTACATAATTCTGAATGTAAAAAAAAACTTTATAAAAAGGAATGACTTGTATCCAGTGGTTTAAAGATTATAATTCACATGGTTGACCATCTGGACTGTGAGTTTCCGCTTCAGTTTTTCTGGACCTAACTTCCCCAGCTGTCTTCTGACTTCCTTTGTCTTTTGTCTTTTGACCTGACTTGCCCCGCTGGTGGCGGGGCTGGTTACCGCGTGGAATGGTCATGATCACGACAGAACCCAGTGTTAGTTTTTAGAGCTTTATTAAGAGGGAAAGAGGGGGAGGGAAGGAAGAGAACCAGGCCTGGAGAGAGCAGAAGATGGTGGGGGGAGGGAGTAGAGCAGAGCAGGGAACAGGGAGAGAGCAAAGAGAGAGAGTGTGAGTTCTGCAGTTGGCTTTTTCAGGTGCAGGTTGAGTGACCATTCTGTGCCAATGTAGTTGTCAGTGCTCCCGATGACATAAGATGCAAGACCCCACGCTGCACATGTGCAGGAGTGAGGGCAGGATCCTAACAAAGAAGACTCTCTTAATAGAGGTGTTCCTACCCTACAGCTTGCTGAATTTGACCATTCTGGCTTTTCTCTCGGATTGCCAGCCTGCACGCTGGCAGAGCTGAGAAAGAGTGTAGATGTGCAGTGAAGTAGGGTCAGCACTGATGCCTACCTGGGTCCAAGAGAGAAATAGCAGCTTAGACTAATTCAGGACAAATTCTTCAGACATCAATGCCAACTGTAGCATGAAGCCTGCTCCAGTCCCTTCCTTACCTTTTCTGAAACATAACTAGCACATGGTGACAGTATGTTTCCAGGAAGGCACAGACACCCGAGATGATCTACTTCTGAAGAGAAAATTGCTCAAAACATTTCAGTTAGGATGGTTGGGCCACGTTATTCTGGATCCATGACAAGGCAGCACAGGTTGGGAGTGCCACTCCTTGGGGCTAAGGTCATAGCCAGAACACACAGTCCCATCAAAGGCACTCCCTCATTGTTCTACTCAGTCCCATTTCTTAAGGATCCCATCATCTCCCAGTGGTGCCAGCCAGGGACTGAGATTTTTAACACTAGAGCCATTGGGGAAGATTCCAGATCTAAACTAAAGAGGAAGCTGCTCCTCTCCTTGAGGCAGAGGTTTCTAAAGGACCACATTAATGATGGGCCTGGGACTTCCCTCTGAGATCATTAAAACTAAGCATTCAGAGTTGAACTTTTCCAAGGACTTTAACTCTACTTGGTCATTTTAGCAAGCATGTCCACAACTTTCCTCTTTCTGCTCCTAAAATAAAATAAAATACATCACCCAGGGCTTTAAGGTCCACTTACACATTCTCAATGTTACTTGGTAAGAGCTTAATTATCACTACTTTATCCTAATTTATTAGTATCATCTTTTACTTTGACTACTAACTTTAATAACCTGTTCTAAGTCTATAAATAATTTCTCTGGATATCCCTTCTGTCCTCCTTTATTCTTTAATTGTGAATAATCTAAATGATGCATTTTAATTTTTGTATTCCAGGAGTAGGGAGAAAGTTCAGTGGGTAAGAGCACTTGCCACACAGACAGGACAGAATCTGTGTTCCTGTTATCTGTGGTGGGTGACCACATGTTCCTGAAAGATCAGTGCTGTGTGGATGAAAGCAGAAGATTGGCTGGTGTGTACTGCCCATCAGCTTAGCTCCAGTTGCACAGAGACCCTGTCACAAAGGAATAAGGCATCTGGAGAGGAGCCTGATGCTCTCCTCTGTCTTCACATAAGCACATACACAAATGCTCACACAGCACACACATACCACAATCACATACATACACACACATTCAAAAATGAATTAAACTAATTTTAAGAAGATGTTGGCTAAACAACTTTTATATCCCATTTTGTCTTAACTTTATTTTTGTACAGAATATGAAGTTAAAGTTACTACAAATGTCATGAGTTTGGAGTATTGAGTCTGTCCCTACTCTCAGAGTTGTGGGGAATAAATTATATCTATTTACAACATATAATATATATGTTGTAAATATACATATATATATATACATATATACATATATATATATATATATGTAGGAGTGTGCCCACACACGTGCACGCGCGCATGTGTGTGTGTATGTGTGTGCCTGTGTGTGTGTGTGTGTGTGTGTGTGTGTATGTGTGTGTGAAATGCACAGAAAATGGCAAGCCAGCCACCTAATACGTGAAGAAACAACAAATTAGAGTTTTTAAAGCTCTGCACGTGTTAGAACCCTTAGCACAGGGCTTGGAAAATCTGGGCGGTATGTAGCTAGAGTTTCCTGCCTGGCCCACGGTCAGGATAAATCTCTTTCACCTGCCAGTCCCACAGCCGCTCAGACCCAACCAAGTAAACACAGAGACTTACATTGCTTACAAACTGTATGGCCGTGGCAGGCTGCTTGCTAACTGTCCTTATATCTTATATCAATCCATTTCTATAAATCTATACCTTGCCACATGGCTTGTGGCTTACCGGCATCTTTACAAGCTGCTTGTCCTGGTGGCGGCTGGCAGTCAGTCAGTGACTCCCTCTGCCTTCCTGTTCTTTTAATTCTCTCTGTTAGCCCCACCTATACTTCCTGCCTAGCCACAGGCCAATCAGTATTTTATTAGCAACACATTTGCCATACAGAACATCCCACAGCAACGGTAAGTCACAGTTTATGAGACAGACTGACTATTTAATATCTCAAAAAGTCCCTTGCTTACATATACCTTTTTAAACCACTAATTATAAAATGAAACCTAATTTCTGGGAAAATAAAAGTCACATTTTTCCATTGTAACTAAAGTGAGTACTTTCTGATACTAAGGATGTCAAGCAAAAATACTTCGCTCATTAATTTTCCAGGGGAAGTGGTTTTATTTTATAACAATTACAGGACGACATAGCATAAGGTTACACATTGCCTAACTTTCTGTGTGTGATACTGGGAACTGAACCCAGACCCTTGGGCATGTGATCAAGTCATCTGCCATTGAGTGACATCTCAGCCAAGCCCTAAATTTTTATTAGACTGTGTTAGAAGAGTTTCAAGGCCATGATACAAACTGAACGGAAGGTGAAAGGGTCTCCCCTAATATTTGCTACCTCTCTCATCGCTGTGACAAATTCTTAAGAAAAGCAACTTAAACAAAGAGCAGTTTACATCAACCTGTGTTTTTTTTAATGTTCAGTCCATGTCCCTGCTGCCACTGCTTTCTGGTCTTTGGTAAACACGTGAGTACAGCAGATTGAAACTGCTCACTGGCGGTGGCCAGGACGGGAGGGAGAAGGACAGGGAGAGTGGCCAAGGAGAAGTTGTTGTGACACACCTTCAACCGTAGTGATGCTCTTCCTCAACGCAGCCCCAGCTTCCCCACTAGTTCACTCAGTTGTGAATCTATTAATAGACTGATCCACTGATTCAGTCAGAGCTCACTTTCCAACTCCCTAAAGCCCCACCTCCGGCCATCGCACTGGTGACTGAAGTTTCAGCATGTAAACTCTGGAGGACTTCTCACATTTACACTTCAACACATCTCTGCAATACAGCCACAGTCTCTCCAGTATCTTCACCCCTAGCTATAGTAGTGTGCCTGCTACAACTGGTGGGCTAATACTGCTAAATTAGTTATTCACTGAAGTCTATAGTTTACCTTGTTGTTTGCTTGAGTACTGTACTTTGTATGATTTGGATAAATGTGTGATGGTATGCATCAACCCCTGAGGTACCCTACTGGGTGGTCTCAATGCTACGAATCCTCTCTGTTCACAGTTTCTCCTCCCTCTTCACTGGATCCAGGCAACCACTGCCATCATTTTACCTTTGCAAGAGTAATACACAAGTTCCCCAGAAATTCTGAAGTGCCTTTAAAACGTCATGATTGCAACTACAGCAACTTCTTTTTGATTGCTTCCCTCCCATTACCAGCTCTGCTGATTTTTAATATTGTCTGTTGGTACAAAGCAAACAATTGTATAAGCATTAAAGTAGAAAAGTTCATTAACAATTAAAAAATAAATACCAGTGATCAATACTTGCCTCTAAAGCTATTAACCAAGGACCTCAGATCCCAAGCTCTAGAAATGCTGCATGGATAAAACATCATACTCAGGCTCAGTTGTGTGCTCTCTGTTGTCTTGGTTGTTTTTCCTGTTGCTATAATAAAAAACAAAACAAAAGAAAAATCTCTGACAAAAGCAACTCAAGGGGAAAGGATTGGTCATGGACCATATTCATGGGTACAGTCTACCATTGTGGGGAAACCAACACAGCAGGAACTTGAAGCAACTGGACACATTGCGTCCACACTCAGGAAACAAAGCGTGAGAAATGCATAAGAGCACCCAGCTTGCTTTCTCCATTTTGTATAGTGCAGGATCTTCTACCCAGACAGGTGCAAACATCAGCAAAGCACAAAGTCAGGGGCCCCAGAAGGCCGGCGGTAGCCCCCACGAATCCCTGCATCAGTGTACCTTACCTAGTTACCCTTTCTTATTGGTCCCTCGGACTCTCCTCCTTTTTCTACCTCCCGGCCCGGCAAAATGCAGTATTTCTCCCACATTCTCCTGCAGTGTGTCACTGAAGCGGGAGAGTTATAACACAATCTGAGATTACCGTTTTCAAACCCAACAGGATTGAGATGCCAGGAGAAGAGGTCTCCAGCACAAGTTATAAGTAAGTCTAGGAGCTTCTCTCTCTCATGTCACTCTTTCAGCAAGGCTGCATCAAGTGCTCAATATGGGGAACACCTAAAAAAAACCTGTGGGGCTGTGGTTCGCTGATCTCTGAAGAAGCGGCTGCATGCACTCTGAAGTACTCGGTGAAGAGGTGGGAAGATGAGCTGCAGACTGGGAGAGAACAGTTACAAACGATGCACACATTAAAGGACTAGTATCTAGTACATGCAAAGAATTTGCAAAACTCAACAGTTACAAAGAGTAAAAACACAAATCAAAAATGAGTCAAAACCACAAATAGTTATTCTCTGAGAAGTACGAAACACTAAATTAAGGGCACAAAAATCTGTTCAGCTTCCAGATGTACCACTTATGGCACAGCCTCCGTCTAAGAAGAGAACAGGCTCTGTAAGAGGAGTCTTGATGGTCACAGTATATAAAGACACTTAAGACAACCAAACTGTGCACTTAAAATGCGTTATTTTCATCTGTTTCCCCTCCCCCAACACCTCACAGATTCTCCCCAGCTCCCTTCCCACCAAACGTATGATCTTTCTCTTTCTCAAAATAGTAATAACAATAACAGCCTACAAAATGAAAATCAAAACAAAAGACTAGTAGGACAAAAAATACCAAAATTAAGCAAACACCACCCAACAAACACACACTCAAAAAAAAAAAAAAACCATGAAGTTCATTTTGTGTTAGCCAACTATTCTTGGGCATGGCGCCTGCCACGGAGCTTGGTGGCTGACATACCCAGTGACACTCCTTTGGACAGCAGTGAGCTATATTACAAATAGTTTCTTGGTGAAAAACATTTTTTTAATTAAAAAATTAAATTTGGTTTAGATGGAAAATGTTATATTGCATGTCTTATCTCAATACAAACTGTATATATTAAATGTTTATTTATTATTTTGATGGTGATTATGATAGTGTTACTGTGCCCACATGGAGGTCAGAAAACAACTTATTTATAGGAGCTAGCTGTCTCCTTTATCATGTGGGCCCTGGGGGTTGAGCTCAGGTGAGCAGGATTGGCTGCAAGAGCCTTTACCCTCTGAGTCATCCTGTGTGGTGACTTCAGAACAGATTCTTTTCAGTGTCTTACAATAGGCCATAGGTCTAGTCACTTGTTCCTAAAGCATGTTAGGATGTGTATGGGGGAACTCAAGGGAGTGCATATCTGAGTAAAGCCCCCAAGCCTGGTGTTTCCTGCGAGTCTTAGTTGAACCTACCTTCCCTGGAGACCAGATCCTTCCATACTACCGGTGAAAGGCAAACAGAGCATGCTCCTTGCTTCATTACTGCATTAGAGTTTGACTCTGTGCCTAACTACCGAGAAAAATAAGTTGTTTCGCTGTCACCTTATTTATTCACCTGAAGAAAGGTAAATAGAAAGTGCTACTTGTTCTTTATTTAGCTTTTATAAGACAGCACAGGAAACATGTCCTCTTAGGACAGCACTGCTTTTCTTGAGGCAATAGTTATATCATAATTAGTTTTAATAAAAGCTTTAACACAAAAAATGTTGGTATAAAATTCTAAGGAAACGTATTTTCAAAACTTTAACAAAAGTTATTCAATTTGCAGCATGTCATCAATCTCATCCAATGATTACAATAAACTGAAAACCAAACATCTTATTATTTATGATATAAAGTGAACATATATCCTAATTTCTCATTCCTTCTCTCTCTTTCTCCTTCTGTGTGTGTGCATGTACGTGTGTGTGTTGTGTGTGTATATGTGTATGTGTGTGCATGTGTGTCTGTGTGCGGTGTATATGTGTGTGTGTGTATGTGTGTGTGTGTAGTGTGTATGTGTATGAACCTAGTTGTATTTGTAAGCAAAAGAGAATGACACTTAGGACAGGTGAAAACCTATGAGTCTTTTACATGCATGTGCTCTGTATAAACCTAGGAAGCCTAGGTCTCCATGTACATAACCTTAAATAACCCTGTGGAGGGATTTTCAAGCTTAGTTATCTTCATTGCCTCATGGGAAGAGAAGGCTAGGAGAGAGACCTTCATAAAAATCTATTAGTCCTATTTAATGAGAAGAGAAAATTCTCATTACAACTTTTATCAGGCCTCCATTGAACATCTTTCTTAGAAATCCCAGTTATCTGAATGTTCCCTGAGATATATTAAAAATACGATTATATTGGACCCTTTTAGGGTGAGTTATCTCTCTCCCTCTTCCTTCTGTCTCAGTCTGTTCTTTGAGTTGGGTTGTGATCAGTTATAGACAGTAGAGGCCGAGATATCAAATCATCATTTCTTCATACAGGGATAAAAATGTCCATACACTGGACTTCTTTATATCTTGGACAGTGGGAGGACTGTTTTTCTCTGTGGTGATTGTAAATTGAATGACATGTGTTCTGAAGAGTCTTTTGGTGGTGGGGGGGTGGTGTTCAAGCCAGGTTTTCTCTTTGTAGCAATCCTGTAAACAGAAGTTTCTGTCCAGCCAGAAATTCCAAATACCTAGCAGCCACTTCCCAAATTACCATACAGAGAATTATTTTAATTATAAATGCTTAGCCAGTAGCCCAGGTTTATTACTAACTAGTTCTTACATTTAAATTAACCCATAACTCTTATATATGTTTAGCCATGTGGCTTGGGAGCTTTTTCTCAGTAT
Source organism: Peromyscus aztecus (assembly GCA_902168405.1). NCBI lineage: Eukaryota > Metazoa > Chordata > Mammalia > Rodentia > Cricetidae > Peromyscus > Peromyscus aztecus. The sequence goes on along the minus strand of CABHPQ010129733.1, from coordinate 1,926 downwards.
GGCATTCTCATCTTGCTTCCTCTGCATCTGGCTGCTGACTCCTGACTCTGCCCTTCTTCTTCCCAACATTCTTAGTTTGGTATCCCCACCGATACTTCCTGCCTGGCTGCTGGCCAATCAGCATTTTATTAAACCAATTTGGGTGACAAATCTTTCCGGTGTACAAAAGGATTATTCCACAGCATTTCCCCTTTTTTTGTCTAATTAAAACGGAAGGTTTTTAACTTTAACATAAGATTACATAAAACAAAAACAGTTATTGAGTAAGAATTACAGCAACACTATCTAATCTATTAGCATTTGGCAAAATTAGAGAAAATACTTAATTATCTATCTTATCTTGGTGAATCTAAAGTTTTGTACCTAATTTACTTTTTATTATAACTAAGGGAAACTATAATTATAATTATTTATTCTTCAGCTCCATCAAAGGCCCCAGAATGGTGAAATGTTACCTAATGACAGGGACCTCAAGCTGCCTGGACAGTGAGCCAAAGTTCCTCTGCAATGTTCTTCTGGCCTGCAAGTCTTGAATGTCTGAAAAACTTCCCTTTGAAGCAGAGAATTCTGAAGGACTGTCTTAGCATGTCTTAGCAAAGGTCGGCAGTCACCTTTCTTGTGTCCTGCTGGTCCAATATGGACAGTAACTGTCAGCAACTGAGGCAAGGGCAGTTTCTTTGCCCACATGGCTAGCTTTTTCCATAAAGAAAACAAACTCCATATGAGGTTTCTTTGATGTCCATCATCCTGTTTGAAGTATTGATGCCGCCAGGAATAGACTTGTCTCACTGTTGAGAAAAGTCTAAATTCTTAAAACATTTTAAATGCTATATTCTGTATGTCTTCAAGGTGTTTGAAGATTGCCTTTCTATCTGAAATATATCTCTGTATGACCTTGAAAACATACCTAACAAGATTATAAGTTTGTTATTATAGATGACTACTAATCTGTATTTCTTAACTATATTACATTTTTAAATGGGCTGCATAAACATAATACCATAAACAAGAGTAGAAATATACATACAGTATAACAAAAATAACTTTAAATTTGTATCAATAAACCAAAATGCATACCAATGTAAAATATGTAAGATTAAAAATTGTTTTTTTGGACAGGTCCTGGTCTCACTGCCTGGGTGCCTCCCAAACAGTTCAAGCTAATCAACTGTCTCATTTATCCAGAGGGCCTGATCCAGTTGGGGGCTCCTCAGCTATTAGTTCATAGTTCATGTGTTTCCATTAGTTTGGCTATTTGTCCCTGTGCTTGGCTGGGGGGAAGGTGGGGGGGCAGGGGGGAGGACAGGGGAATCTGTGGCTGATATGTAAAATTAAATTAAATTATAAAAGAAAAGAAAAAAGAAAAAAATTGGTTTTTTAGATTAAATTCAATAATCTACCTTTTTATCTTATCATTTCTGTATCACCCTTTTCTCTTAAGAACAAGATCCTTGAATCAAATCTCCTTTGTTCAGCTTTTTTTCCTGACCATTATCCATAACAACTTGTAATCAATCCATAAGCAATGGTAAATATCCATAATTACTTTTTGAGAATGTAGGCATAGTTCTCTAGACTACTTCCTCTTGATTGGGGGTGCTGGTAATATTTTTGGGATCCTGAGAAAATTTAGGATAATTGTTAAGTCTTGACTATAGAATTCTGTGAGACTGGATCATCTTAGTCAGCAGCCTTGAAAATGTTTTGGATGTTGGATCATCTGGAACATTGTTTTTTATTGGTGTCTGCTACCTTTGCTCTGAAAATATATGAACTTTTAAAGGTATCATATATCTCTATTAATACAAATATAAACTGTATATTATATGTAAGACAGTCAAAGATTTTTTTTCGTTTTATGTCTGAGCAGGTAAAATACACACTACATGTCTTGTAGTTACTTTAGGTTTATTTTTCCATGTCTGT
>CABHPQ010129732.1:0-14807 GCA_902168405.1 Peromyscus aztecus | reverse complement strand
TGCCTAACATGTAATATGTGTGCACAGAATTAGAGTTAGACTTTTAAATGTTAATATATATGAATATATATTCTAAAACAGAAAGAATTTGAGACATCTTGCATCAATTATTGAACTGTCTCAGATAAACAGATATACTGAGGTCACAAAAATGAGGAAAACTGTGTATCACCAGCAATACAAAAGTGTTGATATAAAATAAATGACTCATTTTGAATATAATAAAGTTGACAGAATTTTGTTGCACAGCTTCATTTTAATTTTGCCAGTTGTTTTGGGGAGTAAACATCTGAAATGTAATCTGCATGTTAATAAGTGAGAAATTAGAGAGCACCCTCACAATTCTACAAAAGAAAAAAATAAATTCAGAAATTCAAATGACATTCTAGTCATTATACTGTAATTTTTCCTCTAAATTTGAAGCAAAGTATATTTTATATTTGATCACTATAATAAATAATCAAATTATAGATTTAAATTTTATTTATGACACTGTAATATATCAAATAAATTCTACATTTGTAAATGTCTACTTTAAAATTCAAATTTTTATTTTACTTGTCTAATACAGGATAAAAAGCAATGCCAACCTACCATATCATCTTGGTAGATGCTACTTTTATAAGTAAAAACAATTTCTTTAATTAGCAGAAAATACAAATCTGTTTCGATTGTTGTTGTTTTACTTTTTTTGTTCATCTACCTATTTTACATCTCAGACGCAGCCTCCTCGCCCCATCCTCTAATCTCAGCCCCTCTCCCCTACTCCCCCCTCCCACCCCCCATTCCTTTCCTCTTCCATCTCCATCCAGGGAAGGGCAGGTCTCCTATGATTATCAATAAAACACTGCATGTCAAGTTGCAGTAATACCAAGTACCTCCCCATGTTTTAAGGCTGGGCAAGACAACCCAGTATGAGAAGTAGGATCCTAAAAGCCAGTAAAAGAATGAGAGTCAGCCCCTGCTCCCACTTTTAGAAGTCCCATGAGAGGACCAAGATACACAACTGTGCATATATGCAGAGGGCCTAGGTGAGTCTCATGCAGGCTCCCTGGTTGTCAGTTCAGTCTCTGTGAATCCCTGGGAACCCAGGTTAGTTGATTGTGTGAGACTTTCTTTAGTGTCCTTGACCCCTCTGGCTCCTACAGTGCTTTTTCTTCCTCTTCCTCAGGATTCCTGAACTCCATCTAATGCTTGGCTGTGGATCTCTGCTTCCATCAGTTGCTATATGATACCTCTCTGATGACAATTGGGCTAGGCACCAATCTGGTCACAGGAGATGGCCAGTGAAGACTACATATCTACTCTTGCTAGGGGTCTAAGTTGGCATCTTTCCTGTAGACGCCTGGGAGATTCCCCTGCACAAGGCTTCTGTCCAACCCTGAAATGTGCCCCCACAGTCCCCCTCAGCACTCTTCCCCTCCATGCCCTCCCAACCTGATCACTCATGTTCCCATCTGTTGTGTGATATTTTGTGTTCTGACAAATAAAGCTTGCCTGGAGATCAGAGGATAGAGCTAGCCACTAGTTAACCATAGAGGCCAGGCAGTGGTGGCACACACATTTAATCCCAGCACTTGGGAGGAGGAAGCAGGAAGATCAGGAGTTCAAGGTCACCCTGGGCTACATGAGATTGAACCAATCTAAATGAGAAACAGAGCCAGGTGGTGGTGGCACAGGCCTTTAATCCCAGCACTTGGCAGGATCATGCCTTTGATCCCAGCACATCTGAGGCTCATGCCTTTAATTCCAGCACTAGGGAGGCAGAGACAGGAATGTAAGATGGGTAGAGACAGGATCTTGGCCCCATTCAGTCTGAGGATTCATGGAGACAGGATCTGCTCCACTCAGTTTGAGATTTCATAGAGGTAAGAAGTCTCTGGTGACTGGCTGCTCTGCTTCTCTGATCTTTCAGCTTTCACTCTAATATCTGACTCTGGGTTTTTATTGTTAAGACTAATTAGGATTGTGTTTCACCCGCCCCATCCTCCCTCACTCCACTCATGAAATCTCTTCTATTTCCCTTTCCCAGGGAGATCTGAGTGTATCCCATGAACTCTCCTTTTTATCTTGTCTCTTTGGGTGTGTGGATTGTAGCATAGTTATCCTTTATTTTATAGCTAATATCCACTTATGAGTGAGTACATACAATGTTTGTCTTTATTGGTCTGGGTTTCCTCACTCAGGATGATTTTTCTAGTCCCATCCATTTGCCTTCAAATTTCCTGGCATTGATGTTTTTAACAGTTATGTAATAGTCCACTGTATAAATGAACCACATTTTCTTTATCCATAGATGGACATCTAGGTTGTTTCCAGGTTCTGACTATTACAAATAAAGCTGCTACAAACTTAGTTGAGCAAGTGTCCTTGTGGTATGATTGAGCATCCTTTGGGTATACACCCAAGAGTGGTATAGTTGGGTCTCATGGCAGGTTGATTCCCAGTTTAATGAGGAAACACCACACTGACTTCCAAAGTGGCTATACAAGTTTGCACTCCCACCGGCAATGGAGGTGTGTTCCCCTTGCTCCACATCCTTTCCAGCTTGAGCTATCATTTGTGGTTTTGATCTCGGTCATTCTGACAGGTAAAAGATAGAATCTCATAGAGTCTTTTGATTTGCATTTCCCTCATGGCTAAGAATGTTGAACATCCCCTTAAGTGTTTCTCAGCCATTTGAGATTCTTCTGTTGAGAATTCTCTGTTTAGGTCTGCACCCCCTTTTTAAAATTAGATTATTTGGTTTGTTGGTATCTAGTTTCTTAAGTTCTTTATATATTTTGGAAATCTGCCCTCTGTCAGATGCCGGCTTGGTAAAGATCTTTTCCCATTCTCTAGGCTACTGTTTTGTCCTATTGATGATGTTCTTTGCCTTATGGAAACTTTACAATTTCCTGAGGTTTCACTTATTAATTGTCCATCTTAGTACCTGTGCTGTTCAGGAAGTTGTCTTCTATACCAATGCATCTGAGATCATTTCTTATTTTTTCTTCTATCAGGTTCAGTGTAACTAGATTTATGTTGAGGTCTTTGCTAGACTTAGATGAGTTTTGTGCAGGGTGATAGTTATGGGTCTATTTGCATTCTTCTACATGCCAACGTCCAGTTAGACCAGCTGTCTTTTTTCTATTGTATAATTTTAGCTTCTTTGCAAAAATCAGTTGTCCATAGGTATGTGGGTTTACATCTGAGTCTCTGATTTGATTCCATTGATTCAAGTGTCTGTTTTTATGCCAATACCATGTGGTTTTTATTACTATGGCTCTGTAGTGGAGGTTAAAATCAGGAATATACTAACCCATTTTTAACAGCAGAAATACTTAAATTTCAAGAAATTAGAGCTGGGAGACTCTAGCTGTTCTGGTAGATTTCAAGAATGTTAGTGCTTAATGGAGCAAAGTGTAACTAAGCTTTTCAGACACTACCATCTTAGCAAGAGTAACAAGAGTCTCACAGAAACTTAACTGCTAATTGTGCAAGGAACAAATCAATAGGGAAAAAATTACATTTCCAACAACTGAGGCAGAAAAGGATAAAAGGTATAAAAATGGAAATTTAAAAAATAATGAAACATGGTGTCTGTTTGCTAAAGGTAGCTGCACCTCTGTAAGTCATGAAAACCTTATCCTTGTAAGAGAATACTTTAAAAGTGGAGTCAAAACTAAAGATTATGAACCAAGACTCCTATTTTAGTTTAAAATATAAATCCATTCAATCAGAAGGCAACAGGCCACTGAATTATTGTTAGAAATCTAGTGTGTAGGAAAGAAGGGTTAGGACACAGAAAATATTTTCATTCTTTATTTGCTTATAATCGACATAAAACAACATACAAAAAACAGGAAAAAAAACACAAAATTTTCCTATTATAAGACTTTGGTGAGGTAAGAACAGATCACAGACAAGCTGACTAAACCAAACTTTAAAGAGAACAGCATAGAAGCCAAAGGGTGCATGCAACTCACATCAGTAAACATTTTAAAAAGTACAAAAGCTGTCCATAGTATTTATAAGCTATATGCCCAGACAATAATAAACAGAGGCTTGAAGTAATTGTAAGGTATTTATAAGGTATCCAACCTACCTTTCTCATAAATAGGGAAAAAGAAAGTAAAAAAAGAAATTATAAGTATGGCTCCAATACCCTTATTCTCCATCATGTCCACAGATTAAAAAAAAAAGTATGTTGAAGGGGTAAGCAGATTAGAATAAAGCACATAAAAAAATTAATAAAAAACCTAAGAGGTACTATACTTTCTTTTAAAAAAGGGTCTATAGTATAAAATTTTTATTAAAAAAAAATTTGAAACCAATGGCTTCACTGGGAATTTCCTCCCATTTATTAAAAACAATATCAGTTCTACAGAAACCCTTCAAAATAGTTCCAAAATCATTATATAAGCACATTACTCTGAAACCAAAACTAGAAAAAGAAAAGATTAATTGAAAAATCAAAATATAGCAAAATATATGGGAAAATGTTATAATAAAGCCAACTACTTATAAATCATAAAACTCATGCTACTTTACAACAAAACAGAAAACTATAGAGGAATATTAGGAAGTCAACTTAACCTCCAAGTTTATGCCAGGAATACAAAATGTTTAGTATTCTGAAATTCGTCAATGTAATTCATCACGTGAACAGAATAAAGAATACATAAAATTTTACCCTGCATCATTACTCATTTGGGACATGCGAATTAAAACCACAGAGAGGTACAGAACTGCTGGTGACAGCACAAAGAGCTGATGAAGGACAGAAGCTAGTAAGGAAGGGAACAATTGGCTCTGTCACCATGACATAATAAGAAAGAGTTCAATAAACAGCTTCTTACAAAGTTAAACAGATTTAAAACATGTCCATGCAATTCTATTCTAGTGACTTACCAAAAATGATAGAATATACTTTTCCATAAATATTCCTAACACTTTTCTTCACAAAGTCCAAGTGAATGAATCTTATCAACAAATGCGAAATAACAAATTATACCTTTAGAAAAAAATATGTTCAGTTCCTAATCCCTGCTACTTATGAAGTTGACCTTATTTGGAAATAGAGTCATTGCAAATGTAATTGAAATGTAGATCCAAATAAAATTATACTAAAGTTTATATAAACTAATTAAAGAGAAGACTCTCCAAATGAGTCTCATTCCAAAATGAGAAGGCTTCCAGGTCATGTCTTCAACAATATGGTATTACCTCCACGTTCTGGGAGGCATCCAAGAACAAGGATAATAGCCTAATATGTTTTGGAAGTTGTTTAGACACCACTGACCACCAACTCAAAGGCCTCCCCATGCCTAGTGCAGATTTTCATAGTGGCTGGACCACTTTACACTCCCACCAGCAGTGAATGAGTGTTCACCTTTCCTCACACCCATGCCAACAATTTGTCATGATGGTTTTTAATCTTAATCATTCTTACTCAAGTAATACAAAATCTCAAAGTAATTATAAGCTATATTTCTATCATAACCAAGAATGTTACACATTCTTTAAGTGTTTCTCAGCCATGTTTAAACTTTTGAGAACTTGTTTAGTTCAATGCTCATTTTCAATTGGGTTGTTTGTTTTCTTGATGCTTAGTTTTTTGAGTTATTTTTATATTCTAGATACTAATCCTCTCTCAGATGAATAGCTGGTAAAGACCTTTAACCATTCTGGAGTTTCCCTTTTCACGTGAATGATGCTTTTCTTTGTGGTCTGGTGATTTTGTGTTTCATGTGGTAGGATTTATTAATTGTTGGTCTGAATTCCTTTGTTGTCAGATCCTTATTCATAAAGTCCTTTCTGTTTTCTCTTCTACCAAATGTAGTGTGTTAGGTCTTATACAGTTCTTGATCCACTCGGAGTTGAGTTTGCATAGGCAGCATTCCTATCCATGCAGCCAGCCAGATTAACAAGCACCATTTATTGAGGAAGCTGTCTTTTCTTCTACGTGTATTGTTGACTACTTTGTCAAAACTTAAGTGACCTAGGCTGATGTGATAACTCAGTAGGTGAATGCACATTCTGCCAAGCCTAATAAACTGACTTTGATGCCTAGGACCTATAGGGTAGAAGGAGAGAACCAATTCACATAAGTTGCCCTCTAACTTCCATCCATAGGCCATGATACAAACACACACACACACACACACACACACACACACACACACACACACACACACACACACACACGGAGTAAATAAAATATAATAATGTTTTTAATGAGGTGGCTGCAGGTGTGTGAACTTATATCTGGTCTTTAATTCTATCCCATTAATAAATGAGTCTGGTTTTATCCCAGTACCATGCTGTTTTTATTACTATATCTCTGTAATATATCTTGAAATACGGGATGTTGATAGCTAGCTCCACCAGTTTTTTCATTGTTAAGGATCATTATAGCTGCCTGGGCCCTTTGTTTGTCCATATGAAATTTAATATTATTTTGTTAATTCCTGTGAAAAACTACATTAGAATTTTGATATGGATTGAATGGAATCTGTATATTGCTTTTTTTTGATTTTTTTAATTTTACATATCAACACAGTTTCCCCTCTCTCCTTTCCTCCCATTCTCTCCCCCCACCTCCTTTCTACATCCTGCATCTACTCCTCAGAAAGGGTAAGGCCTCCCATGCAAGTCACCAAAGCATGGCATATCAAGTTGAGGCAGGACCAAGCTCCTCTCTACTGCATCAAGGCTGAGCAAGACATCCCACCACAGGGAACAGGTTCCAAAAAGCCAGCTCACATGCCAGGAACAGATCCTGGTCCCACTGCTAGGGGGCCCACAAACAGACCAAGCTACATAATTGTCACCCTTATACAGAGGGCCTAGATTGGTCCCATGCAGGCTCCCTAGCTGGGTCTAGAGTCCGTGAGCTCCCACGAGCTCGGGTCAGCTGTCTCTGTTGGTTTCCCCATCATGATCTTGACCCCCCCACACCTTGCTTATAATCTTTCTTCCCTCTCTTCAACTGGATTCCTGGAGCTTGGCCATGTATATTGCTTTTTATAGCATGGTCATTTTCACATTAATCCTACAAATCCAGGATCAAGGGAGGCATTTCCATCTTGTAGTATCTTCTTCAATTATCCTTTGTTTTGTGTCTTAAATTTTCATTGTACAAGTCTTTTATTCCTTAATTAAATCTATTCCAAAATGTTTTGAGTCTACTATTAATTAGGTATTGTTTCCTTGATTTCTTTCTCAGTGTATATAGAAATATATATATATATATATATATATATAGTGTACGTAATATATATATATATACATATATATATATATACACACACACTATTTAGAAAGTTACAGGGTTTTATGTGTTGATTTTGTGTCCTGCTACTTGCTGAATGTGTTTATTATCTATAGGTGTTTTCTGATGGAGTCTTTAGGATCTTTTATGTCTATAATAATATCACCTATAAATAAAGATACTTTGACTTCTTTGTTCTGATGGAACCTCCACCTCAGCCCCTGGCACCCTGGTATCCATATACCCAAAGAGTCTGGAATGTTCTGGTGGAAGCTCCACCCATCTACCCAGACCCTCCCCCTCAGAAAGCCCAGCCAAACATGGCTCCTCGCCCAGAGATGCTCAAGACCACTCCCATAGGGTATTTATACTGCCCTCCAGAAAATAGACACATGGTTTTTCAGTCTCTTGTCCACATCTCCTCTATGGAGGGCCAGAGAATCACCCAGGAATGCTTTGCCCATTAAACCAGGGCTTTTCTAATTTGAATTGCTATATCGACAGAGAGGCTTACCGGGGTGAAAACTTTTCATCTGGAGGTCCCACTGAGGGGGGTTGATTTTCCTCCACCAACATGGGGCTGCATGGTGGGAAAACACCCCTCTCCCCAACACCTCCTCTCCACCAGACTGAGATCAGCTTTTGACCTGGTAAGTTGTCCTTTCCAAGTCATTGCCTTAGACACCCAGGGCCTCATCCAATTTTCAGGGTGTCCTGCCAAAGATGCAGCCACACCAGGCCCCTGACCCATTCTGGAGCAAAGACCTGCCTTTGTTCCATGGGGCCTCTTCTTCAGAAGACATTCTTTTGAAAGGAATTTCCCATACTCCCCGTTTTTGACCCAAAGCCTACCACAGTAGATGCATAGTGCTAGGCGTCAGGTCCCAGCATAGACTTGAGAAATGGGCACCTGCCATTCAAAGCCAGATCCACAGTTGCCTCTGGGGTGTCTTTAACAAAATCTATTCAAATTGGGGCTATCTGATACCATCCGTCCCGATTGCTTGATTTCTCTGAGCACAAAGGCCTGGCCCTTATATGCCCTTGATAACCAATCAAGGTGGCCTCTGGAGGGAACCTTAGAATTTTCCATCCTCCTGAATCTTGAAAATTTTTTATCAGTTTGGAGATAATTGGACAGAACTGTCATACATCCATGGTTTGGGGGTTCTGTGTTCTCATCCTCCCTATAGCAGCCAATGTCCCACAACACCAGTCTTATTGACGAGGGTCATGGTACCTCCAGACTCCCACCTATCTGGGAACTAGGACTCTGAAAATTCCACTCTGACCATGCTGCCAGGGACATTGACCCCTCCCCCATTTCCCTCCCAACCCTCTCTACCCACTCTTCTTTCTATGGTGCCACATGTTCCATTCAATGGCCAACATTTCTCCCTCTATCCACCCTACCCCTCTTGTTCCCCCTTTAGGACAAATGGGGACCAAAATACCCACCTTCCTGTCCTACCCTTCCCCCCACCACATCCCTATCCCCCCAGTGCCTCCACCTACATTGTTATCCCATTATACATACTGGCCTATTGCCCCTAAATCTTCCCCAGTTTCTTCTCATACTTGGTCTTGCCAGACTTCTACCCTCCTCTGCCCTCTCCAAGAGGTAGCTGGAGCCGATGGAATTGTTTAAATTCCCAGAGAAGAGACCTCATGGTTTGTTGCCTCCTCCAAGGCATGGTCTCAGACAAAGTTGTTAATTTTGATAAGCTCCAAACGATTACACATCTAACTGATTAAAAAAAAAAAAAAAAACCTGGCCATTTATTAAGCCAGTTATGAGACCATGGTTTAATATACTTGCCTTGACCCAGCAGGAGCCACAGTCCTGGTCAACCATTTTATTTCTCAGTCAGCGCCATATATTAGAAAGAAATTTAAAAAGGCTGAGGAGGGTCTCCAAACTTCCCTACAGGAATTGGTGAAAATGGCTTTTAAAGTTTTTATTGACAGCTGAGTCATCCGGACAGACAAGGCTGCAACAAAAGGCTACGCTCCATCCACACCCAAGCCTTAGCAGCTGCCCTGAGGCCACCAGGGCCCCCACAAGGGGAACAAGGGAAGTCAACCATGAGATTCCATCCCACCAGAGTTCAGCCCAAGTCAACTCTGCCAGAAGCCTGCTTCAAATGCGGCCAGCAGCCGCCCAGGAGGCCATGCCTTGTCTGCCGACAGCCTGGACACTGGAGATCTGAATGCCCCCATTCAGGCTCATCCTGTATGTCATGCCACAGAGGTCTGGCCTCACCAACACTGGCAAACTGAGATTCTTTCAGCCTTTGAATTCCTAAGCCTGGTGGAGGACTGATGTGACCTAGACTTGGTGACTCCCATTGCCCTCTCTGAGCCTAGGGTGATGCTGCAGGTATCAGATAAGTCCATTGACTTTCTTTTGGACACAGGAGCTACCTATTCTGTTTTAACATCTCACTCGGATCCTACAGTTCCCTTGCCAATTTCTGTCATGGGAGTGGACAGGATCCCTTCCTTCCCACTTAAGACCCTAACACTTCCCTGCATTCTTGCAGGGCAATTTTTCTCACACTCTTTTCTAGTCATACCTGCTTGCCCCATACCTCTGCTTGGCCATGATATTCTCAGTCTCTTTGGGGACACACTCACCTTGGCAACTGTTGTACCCAGATCTCGACCCCCAAAGAGACCACCGAAGATGAGCTTACTGGAATGCAAAAGCAAGGCTTTATTGCGGAGCAATACAATCCTAGATAGGGACCCCGCCAAGCCATCCAACACAGTGGTAAGGATTAGCAGGGTCACAGAGCTCATGTCAGAAGCTTTCAACATCTCCTGAAAGCTCTATGTTCCCTATCACCCACAATCCTTGGGAAAGGTTGAGAAGGCCAATGGACTTATCAAACAACAACTCATCAAGCTCTCCATTGAACTCAGGTTATGCTGGCCTTCCCTTTTCCCCGTTGCCCTTATATCTGGGCCACCCCACACTCTCCTTCAGGCCTAAGCCCTCTTGAGCTCCATTATGGAAGGCCCTTCCTCCTCAATCACTACCTCCCAGCCTAAATTCCCCCACTGGCTGGGTGCCTCCCCTACCTCTCCCTCCTAAGGTCCCTTCTCTGTTCACATGCTGACAACCATCTCCCTGTGCCCACATCAATGGACCCAATTGTCCATGAGCCTACTCCACTCTCACCAGGGGACAGAGTACTCCTCAAACACCTAGCTACTAAGTCTCTCAAGCCCTGATGGACAGGATCTTATACTGTGACCCTCACCACCCCCTTCAGCTGCAAGCTCCTGGGACACCCATGCTGGTACCATCTCTCCAGGCTCAAGTGAGCACCTATTCAGGATACATGGTCTGTCCGGCAGTGGGACCCTTCACCTCTGGTTTTCCAAAATGTCCCAATGAAGGGCTTATCTGCTTTTCTGCACTGTACATTCATCTATGTCAGTACAGCTAGGGCAGATGTTAATGATCTGTTTTTTTTTTTTTTCTAGAAACTTGCCTTCTCTCAAGAAATAGATGCCTGAGGTCTCCAGGATGACACTTAACTGGATGCTCTTCCACTCACACCTCCTGCTGAATGTGAGCCCACCAACTCCTGACTCCTCCCTTCTCCATGCCAACCCATGCCCGCAAGAAGTAGCCAGACTTGAACTGGTGCCCCTATACCCAAAGAGTCTGGAATGTTCTGGTGGAAGCTCCACCTCAGCCCCTGGAAGCCTGGCATCCATATACCCAAAAAGTCTGGAATGTTCTGGTTTGGAAGCCCCACCTCTCTGCCCAGGCCCTGCCCCTCAGAAAGCCCTGCCAAACATGGCTCATCCCCCAGAGATACTCAAGACCACTCCTATAGGGTATTTAAACTGCCCCTCAAAAAACAGACATGTGGTTTTTCAGTCTCTTGTCCCTGTCTCCTCTCTGGGGGGCCAGAGAATCACCTAGGAATGTTTTGCCCATTAAACTGGGGTGCTGTGGATATCGCTCTGTATAAATAAAACACTGATTGGCCGGTAGTCAGGCAGGAAGTATAGGCAGGACTAGCAGAGAGGAGAGAGGAAAAGGAGAGGAAGGCAGAGGGAGGAGACACCAGCTGCCCTTCAGGGAACATCATGTAGAGGCAACAGGTAAAACCACAGAACACGTGGCAACATACAGATTAATAGAAATGGGTTAATTTAAGATAAAAGACGTAGATAACAAGAAGCCTGCCATGGCCATATAGTTTATAAGTAATATAAGTGTCTCAGTGATTATTTTATATGTGGGTTGGGGGACTGTGGGGGCTTGATGGGACCTGGAGAGAAGCTCTCCAGCTACACTGGGGCTTTTCTAATTCAGTCTGATTTGGTCTGATTTGGATTGCTGCATTGGCAGAGAGGCTTATCAGGGTGCAAAAAACTTTTCATTCTTCCTTTCCTATGTGTAGCACATTCATTTCCTTCACTTGTCTTATTGTAGTAAATAAGACTTCAAGTACTTATCCTGAGAGGTGAGAGGAGACTGGACATTTTTAGGAGACTTATCTTTTTCCTGATTTTAGTGTAAATGCTTTGAGTTTCTCCTCAATTTTTGATAGTTTTGGCTGTGGGCTTCCTGTCCTGTATAGATGAGGTTGGCCTCTAATTCACAGAGGTACCCCTGCCTCTGCTTCTTAAGAACAGGAATTAAAGGTGTGTGATAGTTGGGAGATTTTTAATTACTACTTCTATCTCCTTAGGTGTTATGTGTCTATTTAAATTATTTATTTAATCTTAATTTTGCATTAGTAAATTGTATATATATCTAGAAATTCATCTATTTCCTTAGATTTTTTCAAGTGTGGTGGAATATAAATTTCTTGACTGTGCTTTATAAATCTTCTGTCCTCAATGTCTGTTGTGATGTCTCCTTTTGATCTGTAACTTGATTAACTTGAGTCCTCCTTCTTGTAATTAATTTTGCTAAAGGTTTGTCACTCTTGTTAGCATTTTCAAAGAACCAGTTCTTCATTTCATTTATTGTTCTTGTTTTTTCATTCCTATTTCATTAGTTAATCCCTGATTCTGATTATCTCTTCCTGTCTCCTTTGGGGGGGAGCATTATTTGTTCTTGTTTTTCTAAAACCTTCATGTGCATCATTAAGTTATTAATTTTAGATCTTTCAATATTTATGTAAGCATATAGTACAACTCTTTCTCTTAGGGCTGTCTTCATTTATCTCATAGATTTTGGTTTGTTGTTATTTTCTTTTTCATTCAATTCTAGAAACTGTCCAAGTTCCTTCTCAAATTCTTCCTTCACCCAGTTGTCATTCAGTAGTGTATTATTTAGTTTCCATAATTTGTGTATATTCTATGGTTTCTGTTGATGACCATATCCAGTTTTATTCCATGGTTGTCAGATAGAATGCAGGATGGGATTCAGTTTTCCTGTATTCATTGAAACTGCTTCATGTCTTAGTGTGATCTGTTTTGAAGGAACCCCCCTGAGCTGCTGAGAAAAACATGCATTCTTTAGTGTTTTGGTGTAATGTTCTGTATAGTTCTGTTATATCCATTAAATTTATGATATCCTTATGCTTGGGAGTCTCTCTGTTTGCTTTGTTTTTAGATGACCTATCTTTTGGTGAAAGTAGGATATTGAAAGCACCCACTATCAGTGTGCTGGGGTCAATCAGTGGTTTTAAATTTAATAGTGTTTCTTCTATAAGAGTGTGTGATTCTGTGTTTGCTGCATGTATGTTTAGGATTTTACTATCCTGTCAGTGGATTTTCTCTTTACTAAGTATACAGTGTCCCTCTTTTCTCTTCTGACTATTTTTCATCTGTCAGACATTAGAATAAGTATGTATGCTTGCTTCTTAGATCCATTTGATTGGAACGCCTTTTCATTTTCTATCATTGAAAATGAGATGTGGTTCTTGGAATTTAGTCTGTTAGTCTATTTTTCTTTATTGGTTAAACTGAGACCATTAATATTATGAGCCATTGTTGAACAATATGTATTAATTCCTGTCATTGTATTACTTTTGTGTTGTTTTATTAGACTTCCTTGGATTCAATGTTCAATAATTATATATTGTTTCCTGTGCATTCTTAGGAATGTTTAAGCTTTTCAGACCTAGATTTTCTTTCCAGGATCCTCTGTAGTTTGGATCAGTGGCCATAAATTCCATAAATCTCTTATTCTCATGAAAAGTTCTCCTTTCTTCTATTACAACTGAGAGGTTTGCTGGCAATAACAGTATGGACTGGCATCTGCTCTAGGATGTCATGCTGCATGCTGTAAATATGTGTTGTTTTGATTGGTTGATAAATAAAATGCTGATTGGCCAGTAGCCAGGCAGGAAGTATAGGTGGGGTAATCAGACAAGGAGAATTGTGGGAAGAGGAAGAACAGAGTCAGGAATTGCTAGCCAGACACAGAGGAAGCAAGATGACAAGGCAGAACTGAAAACAATACCAAGCCATGTGGCTAAACATAAATAAGAATTATAGGTTAATTTAAGTATAAGAGCTAGTCCATAATAAGTCTGAGCTAATGGCCAAGCAGTTATAATTAATATAAGCTTTTGAGTGATTATTTTATAAGTGGGCCATGGGACTTCAGGGGCCTGGAGGGACTGAAGAAACCTTCTGACTACATTTGACGCTCACCATTGGGCACTGAGCCATACGTACTTAAGAAAACTTGAAGGTTCTGGATACACAGAAACAGAGCCACACTGGTCTTCCTAGCCTTACATTCTCATGCCAGTAGCAGTGTAGAGACTCTTCTCCCAACAGCTGCCTGTGAGACACAGCTTGCCACAAGGAGCCATCAGCTAAGCAGTATGGCAGATTACCACCGCAGTACACAGTGGCATCTCCAAGCTGCACAGGAAGAAAAGGGATGATATTATAGATATGATAGGATGAAAGGGTAGATTATTGAATCTACTTTTAAAGAGCAACAACTTGTCTGAAATATTTCACAATGCTATGGATTTTAGTTTATTGATATAAATTTAAAGTTAATTTTGTTATACTCTGTGTGTTTCTACTCTTGTTTAAGGTATTATGTTTATGCAACTCATTTAAAATTGTAATGTATAATTAAGAAATAGAATAATCATTAGTCATCTATGATAATCAAACTTATAGTCATGTTAGTTAAGTTTTCTAGGTAATACATAGATATATTTCAATTAGGTAGGTAATCTTCAAACACTCCAAAGACCTACAGAATATGGCATTTTAAAATGTTTTAAAAACTTAGACTTTCTGGACATTGAGACATGTCTGCTCCTGGCAGCACCAATCTACTTCAGAGAAGATAATGGGCATTGAAGAAACTCATTTTGGAGTTTGCTTTCTTTGTAGCAAAAGTTAGCCACTGGGAGGAAAAGTGCCCTTGCATTGACTGTTTGATAATATGTTGTATAAACTGGACATGCAGCACCCATAGGAAAAATGACCACTGAATTTGCCAAAACAAGGTGAAATGGTCCTTCAGTTCCTGCTTCACAGAGGAGACTGCCAGACATTCTACAGGACACAGAGAAGTGACTGAGAGACTCTAGCCCTATAGGCTGAA
>CABHPQ010129731.1:0-14236 GCA_902168405.1 Peromyscus aztecus | reverse complement strand
GGTGTGGTGGGCAGAGGTGAAAAGTTCTGAGAGCAGCCAGGACTCTGTAACAGGTACTTGCAATGCGGAGAGAGCCTGCTGGCCAGCGGCAGCTTCTGTGTGTTAATAGGCACCACAATTAGCCATTTGTCCTGAGTTTCTTTGGGACCTGACAAATATAAGAATGAATAGTCAGACCAGAGCAAAGCCAAAATCCAACAGGGCAAGCACTAAATCCTCCATCTTTGTGGCTGGCACCTGGGCTTACAATGCAACCAACTGTTGAGGTGTCGATGAGATATACCCCAGAGAGTCATGAATTCGAACATTTGGGTCCAGGTTGGTGTGGCTCTTCGAGGTTATAGAACCTCAGGCGCATGTCCTTATGGAGGAGATAAGTCGGGGGTGGGGGGGACTTTGAGGATTTATAAACCCCCTCCTGAGCTCTCTGCTCCTGCCCACCACTGTGCCAGGCCTTCCCTGCCATGATGAACACTCTAGCTTTCTGGAACCATAAGCAAAAATAAACTCTTTCTTCCGTACATTTTGGTCACGGATTTTATCATAGCAACAAAAAAATAACTAAATACGTCAACTGAGCACCAAAGACTTGGGTAGCCCCGCCCCTCCAGCGCTGCCCCTCTCAGCACACGCAGATTCTCTACTAGGTTGGCTCCAGTCCATGCCCACAACACCCCTTGATACAGGCCCCGTTGTCCAAGCATCTCTAGTCCCCTGGAGTCTCCAGTGACAGCTAGGCTTTCCCTCACAACTTTACAAAATGACCTCTCAGGGCCTCCTTATATGGACTCCGACTTCACTACACATTATCTGGCCTCGGCTGTTCTCCAGGACCCCTCTATTTTGCATCTTTCATACCTTCAAAACCAGTTCCACAAGGACATTGCTGCCAAGCTCTGCCATCAGCGTGGATAGAATCTGGCGCCCATTTCTGCACTAGCTTCTGCATGCTGACCACAAGGAAATGCTTTCTTAATTATTGCTTTTGGGGAGTGGGGAGTCCCTTCAACCCAGGCTTCCTTTAAAAGATTTGGATCTTTGTATTATGGTGCCTTTAAGGGACAGAGATGTGCCGTCAGGACATCTTTCCTAGTGTCCCCTTTCAGTACAGGAGGTTCCTCTTCCGTGGTGCTGAGCTCTTTAACAGTTACAGTTGTTCTCAGGGTCAGTCTGAATGCTCTCCTGCCTTGAAACAAATGTATCCATTATCCTTAAACTCAACTTCGCTCCAGTGGTAAGGGCATGGCCCAAAAAGTTCCATGAATGTCCCATCTCCAGTTCCTTGTCGAGTCATTGTTGACCTCTGAAATCTCATGAGCTGACCTCCACTATCCACATTTCTCTCAACATTCTTATCCTCCAAGATCCTGTCAGAGCAGTAAACTCTGTTTATAGAATTCAAAGCTTTTTATAACCATAAGTTGCAAACTCTTCCACATTCCAGTCACTAAACAGTTCTAATAGCCACATAGTCAGGTTTATGACCCCACCTTTGTTACCAATTGTCTTAGCTTTTTTCCCATTTCTAAAGAAACTCTCATGAATGAAAATAAGCAATGGTAAAAAAAAAATACTGTCCTGACATACATTTTCAGGTAGGCTATACACTACTTTCTAAAATCTCTAAAACAGTCAGCTTGCAGGGGAGAAGGGCAGCCCTGACCAGGTGACTGACAGCCCCATTTAGAATAATTCTTAATGGAGGGGACAATTGTCCATCTTTATGTTTGAGCAGAAACTCTCAATTATATGATAGTGTCATCTCCTGGGAAGTTTAGAATATCGGTCTTCACCCAGAGTCTAAGAATGTGCATGCTTGGCATGGAGAGATGACTCACTCGGTAGTTAAGATCATGTCCTTACAAAGGGCAGAGTTTGGTTCATAGTACCCATGTGGGCTCATAAGCACCTGTAACTCTGGCTCCAGGGGATCTACTATCCTCTGGAAGCACCAGCATTCATGCACATATGCCCATAAAGACATATGTGCACACACACACATTAAAAATGCTTCACCGGAAAGAAACTGCTTCTTCCCAATGGACTTCAACAAAACCACACTACTCCACATTCTTTTTCCTATGGTATTTTTAATTTTAAGGAGTTAGATATGGTATTTTCCCCTTCCTAAAAAAAAAAAAAAATCAGTGGATGTGGTGGGGGGCAGCAAGAAGGCTGAGCAGGCAAAGATAGTTGGTGCAAAAGCCCAACAACCTGCAGTCAATCCCTCAGATTCATTAAAAAAAAAAAAAAAAAAAAACTGGAGACAACGGCATGCATCTTTATTCCAAGCATGTTTATGGTGAGATGAGAAACAAGGTCAGGAGAGTCACCTGGAAGCTTAAGGACCAGCTAACCCGGAGTATGAAGCAGGACAGAAGCAAGAGACCCTCCCTCTGCCTCTGATCCACCATCCTCATGATGTGAAAATTTGAGGGATATATTAACAGACTTCCACCAACCCAAAAGACTATCATCATATAGCATCGACACCTATAGCAGCAGACATTTTCCTGACATTTCTACCAATGCATTTGAAAAGTGCTTTGATTTGTACCTTTCTTTTATTCTGTGTCTATACAAGTTTCATCCAAGTGTGACAGCTGAGAGTTGGACTGATCTACCGAGGCCTTCTTTGAGGCCCTGATGTTTGGATAAGTAAGACAGCTCTGTGGTGATATTTTGTTTGTGCTCTAACAAATAAAGTTTGCCTGAAGGTCAGAGGGTGGAACTAGCCATTAGTTAACCATAGAGGTCTGGAGGTCTGTACAGACAGGAGACAGGAAGTGATATGGCTGGGCAGACACAGGAGCTCTGCCTCTTTTCAGTCTGAGGAGTAGTGGAGGCAAGAGGTGAGGGTGGCTGCTTCTTTACTTCACTGATCTTTCAGTATTTACCCTGAGATCTGACTCTGGGATTTTATTATTAAGATCAATTAGAATTCACACTATACAGCTCCTTCTCTCAAAATCAGGAGCATGCTTGGCAGAGCAAGTAATCCTGTGAGGCTGTGCCTTGGGAGCTTATCCCTGAGGCCCTGATATGTAGAGAAAAAACAGCTATTTCTCAAAAATGAGAAACATGCTTCACAGAGCCAGTAATAGCTTGGGGCCAGAGCCTTAGGGAAGTTATGGCTTCAGATCCTGAGAGCCCAACTCTTCCCATGCTATAGGACCATGTTTATCAGTACCAAGGCCACTATATACTCAGTCTGGGGTGATTTTTAGACATTTTGTGTTCTCCCTGTGTGACATTGCTTGATTAGCCTCCTGCTGATTCTGTCCCGTTGTATGACTGATTCTGCTGACTTTGTCATATTGCTCCCCCGAAATAGTACAAGTTGCTGTACTTCTTAATAAACTTGCTTGGCATAATTCATAGCTTGTGCAAGACCTCCTGATCCCAAACATTTTTTATCTTCTCCATGGTCTATCCTCTTTATCTTTAGATCTCCTGGCCCTCTCTCTAAAGACCATGTCAGTGAAGGACAATCTGATGAACCAGATTACGTGACCATCTTGGAACATATATTTCTGGGCCATGGAGACTATTCCCTTGGTGTTCTAGTTTGCTTTCTGTTGCTGTGGTAAACACCATAACCACAGGCAACATGTGGAGGACTGGGTTTATTTGGCTTACAGGTTGCAATCCATCATGGAAAGAAGCTGTCTTAGTTAGGGTTTCTGTTGCTATAAAGAGACATCGTGACCATGGCAACACTTTTATAATGGAAGACAGCAGGAAGAGAATGTGAGACACTGGGCCTGGCTGGAGCATCTGAGATCTCAAAGCCCACCTCCTGTGACACACTTCTTCTAACATGACCACACCTACTCCAACAAGACCACACCTCCTAATAGTGCTACTCCCTGTGAATCTATGGGGGCCATTTTCATTCAAACCACCACAGAAATCGAGTCAGGAACTCAAGGCAGCTAACAAGAACTGAAGCAGAGACCATGTAGGAACATTTATCACTGGCTTGCTTCCTGTGGCTTGCTCAGCTACTGCCCAGGCCACCTGCACAAGACTGGCACCTCACACAGTGGGCTGGTCCACATTGGTCAGCAATAATGCTTCACAGACATACATACACACAGGCCAATCTGGAGAAGGCAATTCCCCAATTAAGATCCCTTTCCCCCAGGTATATATAAGTTTGCATTAAGTTGACAAAAACCATGACACTTTGAGGTGAAAGCTTTGGTTCTAAGTTAACAGACCATTGCAACCTCTCTTCTGATATTATTCTGTAATAAACCCTGTCTTCTACTCTACCCCCTATGTCTCTTCTGAAGTTGGTTTGACCACAAATCTAAAAACTGGAGGTTAATTTCAGTGCCCGAGAATACAGTCCCCTTGAAAGCTAACATTTATCAACATTGACGTTTGTATGTGTGACTGGGGTCAGCACTCTTCTTATACACATTCCTAACCCTCCCAAGCATCTGTGAAGTATATGAATTAGCTCTGTATCACTAGGACAAAATACCTGAGCTAAATGACAGGCTTGACTTAAGAACTTCCCAGAGGGTCAGTGTGCTGAAACTGGGCTGTTCCCTACTCTTTTTTCCACATTGTGTGAAACAGTGGTTTTTCAGGATGTGCCTTGCCCTGAGAGATCCATTTTATGGGAAGAATTTGGCCCCATTTTGAATGCAAACAGGGAGGCAGGATGACCCTACCTTGCTCTGGCACTATCTAGAAGGCACACACTGAGAAATAACTTATTTCTAAAAGTAAAGAGGGTACCAGCCTACAAACTTATAGAAGTAAATTGGGACCATTTGGTCACATGGGCATATGAAAAAACGTACTGGGGAAACCATGCCCAAGAACTTCCAACACATTAGACTGAAGGAAGTGTGTTTATCTCAGTCATTCTTTCTAAGACCGTTATCTTGTGCATTGTTTCTTAGTCAACAGAACCCATCCTTAAGGGAGATGTCACATGCACTTTATTGCTGGGTGATCTCTGCGCTATTTGTATGACTGAGACCAGGCCTGTAAGCTATAGAACCCATCTTTATGGAAGATGTCATAGGAACTTTGCAAAAGAGTTTTGATGTAGTCATACCTTAAGCTTTGCTATTCTCTCGGGATTGAGTTAATTATCAAGAAACTGTTTTCCAAAATTGCATTGTGCTTAAATGTCCCTGAAATAAACTCCCCAGTGTCAGACTCTAGAAGTTTGAACCAATACTGGCTACTGAATCATGCTGAACGGGACTGCCTTCTTGCCTCACACAGACTGACACTCTGCTGGCCGTGGTGTCTGCACACCATGCTGTGCAGGCCTTCTGACCTGAATTTGATCCCTGAAGTGCACAAAAAAATGAAAGGAAGGGACTTTTGAATTCCACATGTGCATCCTCCCAAAACACACACACACACACACACACACACACACACACACACACACACGGAAAAAAAGTTTGTTTTTCTTTTCTTTCTTTCTTTCTTTCTTTCTTTCTTCTTCTTCTTCTTCTTCTTCTTCTTCTTCTTCTTCTTCTTCTTCTTCTTCTTCTTCTTCTTCTTCTTCTTCTTCTTCTTCTTCTTTTTTGAAATAGGGTCTCACTGTAGCTCTGGTTGTCCTGGAACTCACTATATAGACCAGGCTGACCTCAAACTCACAGAGATCCACCTGCCTCTGCCTCCTGAGTGATGGAATTAAAGGTATGTGCCACTATGCCAAACTGGGAAAAAAAATCTTAACAGCCTTTTAGATGTAGCTTAAGATCATATACATAAATAATGACACACACGATCACTGCAAGACACTTCCGAAGTGCAAGACTCTTTTCAGAAGCCCACACCCATGCTCTTAGATATGTCTTAGTCTTTCCCTGAGCACCTCTGTGTTAACCCCGTCACTTAAATCTGTGTTTAAAAAATCTCTTTTCTACAAACTCCAATTCTGCTTTAGGAAATTCTCTTCTGCAGGGCAGTTAAGGATCCAGCTTGGTCAGAACAGAAGCATCTAAAGGATAAAGCAGTGCACCGGCGGCTGGTGGCAGGTCTGGGCTGTATCACCCTGCTCCTCTGTTGACAGTGGTTGACTGAATCACTGTCTTTAATGTCCTTGATAGCCACTCACTGCACCTGCTTCTGTGTTTGACCCAACAGTCTTGCAAGGATCAGTTAAATCCTTTTAACAGGTATTAACAGACAACTAGCTTCCATCAACACAAAGGCTAAGGATGTCATCAGACAGCATATGGATGGATTACACATTTCTCTCCTTTGTTGTGACCTGCTTACCTGATGTTTCCACCAAGGTGCCCCAGCCAGCAGGGTCTTCAACGGGGACCTAAAGGGAGGGCCAGCGAATGAGAGGGACAAGAGACACAAAGAATGAGAGCAAGACAGCACGTCTGATCAAGCTCCAAAATTTTATTTTTCTCTCAAGGTATATATAGATAGGCAAAGGGGGTTGCAAGCAGGAAGGGACTTAATTATGGGCTGTTCGGCCAGCAGGAAATGTTGCTCTGAAGGTTATCTATCTACCCTTGTCTAACTACCTAATTGCTTAACTGCAGCTCATTCACCTGATATCTGAGAAGAGGTTCTGGTATCTGTGAGAAGAGGTTCTGGTGCTATGGAGACTCAAGCAAGGCCTAGATCTAAGAAAAGAGGAGAGAAACCCAAACATGGCAGCATGTGTATCAAGGATCACTTAGGCTTATGGCTCCCATCACCAAGGTATTTGGAAAGTACATTGATTTGTGACTTTCTTTACTTCTGTCACTATAATAAAATCCAGGAAACTATTCCCATGTTGGAATAGGGTATTTGGGACAGCCTGAATGCATATCCTGGAGCTAAGGTCACCCCTATTTGGCTTAAGGATATAGTATCTTTTGTTCTTTTTGAAGTGAGAACACGTCTATTAAGTATACACTTCCTCCAAGTAGGACTCAGTTGGCTTGCCCACGCACAGTCCAGGAAGCTGTATTCCTCTTTATCTCTGAACTCCACCTGCTCAGAGAGTCTCCAGACAAAGGAAAGGCGACAAAAGCCAGTTCTGCATTCTTGATGGCTACTGCAACTTCCTCCCCTGATGTCAACAGCCTCCCATGTCCCTGCCTAAGCACTCAGTTTTTGACCATGGTTGGTCACAAACAGGGCTTGTGGCAGACACAGTCATCACCCCTTGCCTACAATCTATATAACTCTCCTGCCCTTGCTCTGGTGCAAGACTTCTCTGGTTGATATCCAAGACTGGTAAACTCACCCAGAAGTTGCTTTTGCCCTCAATATACCTGTTAAACTTTTTCAGTTCGGCTTGGTCTGGCTTACCATGTCAGTGGAGAAACTTATTATCAGCAGGTAGAAAATCTATTACTCCCCTCAATTTCCTTGACCTCCCAATAAGTTTAAAGAATTTAGAACATGCCGTAGTTTATTAATAGACAACAAATACTCACTATTTTCCTGCATGTAAAGAATGGTTGCTGATTCCCCAAATGTACTCCATCCCAGCAAATCCCCAGCCCTATGGCTGGACCCGCCCCACAGAAGACTTCCACCAAGCAGGCCCAGGCCACACAAGCCAGAATGGGTAAGTGACCTGCCTACCAGTGAAACTGTACCCCTCCCTGGATTCTGTCCCCTGCAACCCTTCACCAGACCAACACCAGTCAAGCTTGTGCCTAGCCCTACTACCACCCAACCCCAGTGGCACTGCCCCCAACCCAGCCAATGAGAAGCAGGCCACACCAGCTACAACCACCCTCACTGGTCAACAAGTGGTCTATCCCCAGAACTCCAGCAGACTCCATAGGCCCAGACACAGTCCACACCAGTTGGAAGAACAGAGGCCATAGGCCCATGTACAGTTCACACCAGTCTAAAGAACAGCCCCAGCAGCTCTACCATAGGCCTAGACTGGTCCAGAAGAAGACTCAGGCTTTACTGGAGGCAAGCCAAATATCAAAAGCTGCAAAATAAAAAGGCCAAGTAGTAAAGAAAAGCAGACCTACCAGAATTACACCTGACTTCTCAATAAAGTTTCTAATAGCCAGAAGAGCCTGGACAGTCCTCTTGCAGGCTCTAAGAGACCATGGATGCCAGCCCAGACTACTATACCCAGCAAAACTTTCAATCACCATAAATGGAGAAAGCAAGATATTTCATGACAAAGTCAAACTTAATATCTATCTGCAAACCCAGCCTACAGACAGTACTAGAAAGAAAGCTCCAACTTAAGGACCTTAGCTACACTCATGAAAATACAGGCAATAGATAATCCCACACTAGAGGGAAACACACACACACACACACACACACACACACACACACACACACGCCACCATCACCACCAGCAGCAGCAATAACAACAACAAAAAATAACAAGAATTTAACCATCACTGGTCATTAATATCTCTCAATATCAGTAAACTCAATTCATCAATAAAAAGACACAGGCTAACAGAATGGATATGAAAACAGGATCCATCCTTCAGCTGCATACAAGAAAAACACCTCAGTGTCAAAGACAGAGTAAAGAGCTGGGAAAATATTTTCCAATCAAACAGACCTAAGAATCAAGATGGTTTAACTATCCTAATATCTAACAAAATAGATTTCAACCAAAATTAATCAACAGAGATGGAAAAGGACATTACATTCTTTTTTTTTTTTTTTTTTTTTTTTTTTTTTTGTTTTTTCGAGACTGGGTTTCTTTGTGTAGCTTTGTGCCTTTCCTGGAACTCACTTGTTAGCCCAGGCTGGCCTCGAACTCACAGAGATCCGCCTGCCTCTGCCTCCCGAGTGCTGGGATTAAAGGCGTGCACCATCACTGCCCAGCGACATTACATTCTTATCAAAGGAAAAATCCACCAAGGTGATGTCTCAATTCTGAACATCTATGCCCCAAATACAAGGGCACCCACATTTGTAAAAGAAACATTACTAAAGCATAAATCACACATTGAGACCCACACATTAATTGTGGGAGATTTCAACACACCGCTTTCACCAATGGACAGGTTGTCCAGACAGAAAGTAAACAAAAAAACAACGGAACTAACAGATGTTATGACGCAAATGGATCTAACAGATATCTATAGAACATTTCACCCAAACACCAAAGAATATATCTTCTTCTCAGCACCTCATGGAATTGTCTCCAAAACTCAAGACATACTTGGTCACAAAGCAAGTCTTCACAGCTAAAAAAAAAAAAAAAAAAAAAAAGAAATTTAAAAACATTTTAAAAAATGGAATAACCCCCTATATCACCATGGATTAAAGTTGAAGTTCAACAAAAACTACAGAAAGTCTACAAACTCATGGAAACAGAACAACTCTCAACTGAATTACCATTAGGCCAAGGAAGAAATAAAGAAAGAAATCAAAGACTTCCTAGAATTCAATGAAAATGAATGCACAACATACCCAAACTTATGGCACACAATGAAAGTGGTGCTAAGAGGAAAGTTCATAGCACTAAGTGCCTTCATAAAGAATTTGGAGAAATATCACACTAGTGAATTAACAGCACAACTGAAAGCTCTAGAACAAAAAGAAGCAAATACACCCAAGAGGAGTAGATGGCAGGAAATAATCAAACTGAGGCTGAAATAAATAAAATAGAAACAAAGAGAACAATACAAACAATGAAACAAAGAGTTGGTTCTTTGAGAAAATCAACAAGATAGACAAGCCTTTATCTAAAATAACCAAAAGGCAGAGAAAGAATATGCAAATTAACAAAATCAGAAATGAAAAGGGGGACATAAGGACAGATGCTGAGGAAATCCAGACAATCATTATGTCATACTTCAAAAACCTGTACTCCACAAAATTGGAAAACCTAAAAGAAATGGACAAATTTCTTGAAAGATACCACATACCAAAATTAAATCAAGATCAGATAAACAATTTAAACAGACATATAACTCCTAAGAAAATAGAAGCAGTTATTAAAAGTCTCCCAACCAAAAAAGCCCAGGACCAGATGGTTTCAGCTCATAGTTCTACCAGACTTTCAAAGAAAAGCTAATACTAGTACTCCTCAAATTATTCCACAAAATAGAGACAGAATGAACGTTGCTAAATTCTTTTTATGAGACCACAGTCACACTGATACCCAAACCACACAAACACTCAACAAAGAAAAAATTATAGACAAATTTCCCTCATGAACAATGATGCAAAAAATAAATACTCCATAAAATCCTGGCAAACAAAATCCAAGAACACATCAAGAAGATCATGCACTGTGGTCAAGTGGGATTCACCCCAGAGATGCAGGGATGGTTCAGCATATGAAAATCTATCAATGTAATCCACCATGTAAACAACATGAAAGAAAGAAAACCACATGATCATCTCATTAGATGATGAAAAAGCCTTTGACAAAATCTAACACCCCTTCATGATAAAAGTCTTAGAGAGAACAGGGATATAAGGAACATACCTAAACATAATAAAAGCAATATACAGCAAACTGACAGCCAACATCAAATTAAATGGAGAGAAACACAAAGCAATTCCACTAAAATCAGAAACAAGACAAAGATGTCCACTCTCCCCATATCTATTCAATATAGTACTTGAAGTTCTAGCTAGAGCAATAAGACAACAAAAGGAGATCAAGGGGATAAAAATTAGAAAGGAAGAAGCCAAAGTATTGCTATTTGCAGATTATATGATATGATAAGCAACCCCAAAAATTCTACCAGGGAACTCCTACAGCTGATAAACACCTTGAGCAAAGTGGTTGGATGTAAGAGTAACTCAAAAACTCAATAGCCCTCATATATACAAATGATGAAAGGGCTGAGAAAGAAATCAGGGAAACAACACCCTTCACAATAGCCACAAATAATATAAAATATCTTGGGGTAACTCTAACCAAACAAGTGAAAGACTTGTATGACAAGAACTTTAAGTCTTTGAAGAAAGAAACTGAAGAAGATATCAGAAGATGGAAAGATCTCCCATGATCATGGATCAGTCAGACTAACATAGTAAAAATGGCCATCCTACCAAAAGCAATCTACAGATTCAATGCAATTCCCATCAAAATCCCAACACAATTCATTACTGAACACAAAAGAACAATATTCAACTTCATATAGAAAAACAAAAAACCTAGGATAGCTAAAACAATCCTGTATAGTAAAGGAACTTCCAGACATATTGCCATCCCTGATCTCAAGCTCTACTACAGAGTTATACTTAGAAAAGTAAAGAAAAGAAAAGAAAGACCATAGTATTGGCATAAAAACAGACACATTGATCAAAGGAATGGAATCAAAGACTCAAATGTAGCTCCATACACCTATGGAAACTTGATTTTTGACAAAGAAGTCAAAACTATGCAATGGAGAACAGAAAGCATATAGTGCTGGCATAACTGGATGCCAACATGTAGAAGAATGCAAATAGATCCATACCTATTGCCACGCACAAAACTCAAGTCCAGGGGGGTCAAAGACCTCAACATAAATCACAAATGACAGCTTATGCTGGAGAGGATGTGGAACACTATTTTATTGCTGGTGGGAGTACAAACTTGTACAGTCACTTTGGAAGTTGATATGGTGGCTTCTCAGAAAACTGGAGATCAATCTACCTCAAGACCCAAAGGACACTTTATCATACCACAAGGACACTTGCTCAACTATGTTCATAACAGCTTTATTTGTAATAGCCAGAACTTGGAAACAACCCAGATGCTCCTCAACTAAAGAACAGACACAGAAAATGTGGTACATTTACACAATGGAGTATTACTCAGCTGTTAAAAGCAATAATATTAGCAAATTTGAAGACAAATGGACGGAATTAGAAAAAATCACCCTGAACTCAGGCCCAGAAAAAGACAAACATGGTATGTACTCACTTATAAATGGCTATTAGCTGTAAAGGATAACCCCATGCTACAATCCAGACTCAAAGAGGCTAGGTAACAAGGAGGGCCCAAGGTGGGGATACATGGATCTCCCTGGGAAGGGGAAATAGAGGAGATCTCCTGGGTGGACTGGGGCCAAGGGGGCATGGGACCTTGAGGAATCAGGTTGGAGGATGGCGGAGGAGGAAAGTGCTGAGAGAGATGGTTGGAAAGTGGGGCTTTACAGAGTTGGGTAGAAGCCCGATGCAAGAGAAACTCCCATGAGTCTACAAAAAAGAACCCAGCTAAGACTCCTGGCAGCAGTGGATGCATAGCCTGAACTGGCCATCCCCTGTGATCAGATCGGTGACTACCCAGTTGTCATCAGAGAGCCTTCATCCAGTGACTGATGGAGACAGATTCTGAGACCGATGGCCAAACATTGGTCCAAGCTCAGGGAGTCCTGCTGAGGAGAGGGAGGAGGGATTGTAGGAGCCAGGAGGGTCAGGGACAATGCAGGAAAACCCACATAAAAGGCTAGCCTGTCTCATGGGAATTCACAGAATCTGAACTAACAACCTCATAGCCTGCCTGGGACCAACCCAAGCCCTCTGCATATATGTGACAGTGTGTAGCTGGGTCTATTTGTGGGATTTCTAACAGTGGGAACAGGACCGTCCTTGGTGCTTTTGGTTGGTTCTTGCGAACCTATTCCTCAGGCTGGATTGCCTTGCCCAGGCTGAATAAGGGGGGAGGGAGGGTAGGGGGTTGTGCTTAGTCTTACTCCAACTTGATATGCCATACTTTGTTGACACCCGTGGGAAGCCTGCCCCTTTCTGAACAAATACAGAAGAGGAGTGGATGAGGGCGGAGCAGAGGGGAGGTGGGGGGAGGGAATGGAAGGAGAGGAGGTAGGGGAGACTGTGGTCAGGATGTAAAATAAATTAATTAATTAAAAAAAAGAATGATTGCTAAGCCAGAATGATGTGACAGGAACGGACACTCTTGTTGTAATATTTCTTTTCTCATGGTCGCCCATGTTGTAATTGTTTAGCAAGCTCAACAAGAAAGCAACTACCTCAGGGGGAAGAAAAGGAGCAGCGAGTTGAGGTAGCGCTTCAACTGTCCTAATCAAGTGTTGTCTATAAGTTACGAAAGTACTAGCTAATGTTTTTGTTAGTTTTATAAAAACCCAGTATCAGTGCCTTGTGTAAGTTTATGACATTTCATCTGGATGAAGTCAAGGCTCATAGCTTCTGGGGTAGGGAAAGCATTTGAAAAGAGGGTCAGTCCCTCCCAGCTTTACAGAATACTCACAATTAAGAATAAAAAGCTCAGCAATTTAGCTGGGCCTGGTGGCGCACACCTTTAATCCCAGTGCTTGGGAGGGAGAGGCAGGCGGATCTCTGTGAGTTCAAGGTCAGCCTGGTCTACTTAGAGAGTTCCAGGCAAGCCAGAGCTACATAGTAAGACTGTATCAACAAAACAAAATAAATTAATAAGAAACTTAATTTTCAGGCTCAGGTCTTCTTGTTGTAAATCAAAGGAGATGCTCCTTCCCCTTTCTTCCCTTGTCCCTTGGTGTAAACAGTTGACTCTCAATCTAAGTCTTAGATTCTAAGGGTTCTGGGTTTACAGATTCTAACAACCACAGACCAAAAATACTATTTTAAAAAATATTTCTTGCCGGGCGGTGGTGGTGCACGCCTTTAATCCCAGTACTTGGGAGGCACAGGCAGGCAGATCTCTGTGAGTTCGAGGCTAGCCTGGTCTACAGAGCGAGATCCAGGACAGCGAAGGTTACACAGAAAAACTCTGTCTTGAATAACCAAAAAAAAAAAAAGTATTTCTGCTGAATATATATATATATATATTTCTTATTATTGCTATTTAGCACTTACAGCTTATTATATATCATATGTAATCTAATAGTCAATTACACTATATGGGAAGATGACTGTGCTATTTATTTATCTATTGGTGCTGAAGATCAAAACCAGTGCTTCGTGATGCTAGGCAAGTACTGCATCTCCTCTGCCTGCATCTGTATCATCTCTATACTTGGGCCTCCAAAATCCCTTGACCACTCTCTGCTGCAGTCTCTTTAACGCCTTTGCAGTCTTTCTTTAATACACATACACACACACACACACACACACACTGTATGATGTGTAACGTGTGATCACAAAGTTATTATTAGCAATCACAACTGGAATTAAAAAAAAACTTTGCCAATGATCAACTATTAAGGGAAACTGGGACTACTTGGCAAATTGCAGCCAAAGATACCAATTCAGCTTGTTTATTTATTGTTATTCAGTAAATTATGACATTGTGGATAGGCACAAACATATGTTTCTGGCGTAATGCATTGAGGACACACTGGAAAAGTTT
>CABHPQ010129728.1:0-16475 GCA_902168405.1 Peromyscus aztecus | reverse complement strand
TTACAACGGTCTGTGACTGCAGTTCCAGGGGATCTGACGCCAATGTAAGTAAAGTTAAAAAATTAAAAAAAAAAATTCAGCTTAAACATGTAACCAAAAGTCTATTACATTTATCAACTATTATGATTCTGATAATAAAATTTCAGCCAAGCAAGAAATCACACAAAGATTTAATGTCAGCCTCTAACAACAAGTGTCTGACATGTGACAATAACAAGGTGTGAGAAAATTCTACCAAGTAGCTGACCCCCAAACAGAAATCGTATTCCAAGAGGTCTGAGCCTGCTGCAAATGACTCTGTAGGGAATCCTTTAATTTGGAACAAAAGCACATTATCATTACCAGCTGCTCTGACCTTGTAATTGGTCATTACCCACAAACTAATGAGCCTCCCACAGAGTGCACACAACACTTGGCAGTTAGTCCAGGGCAGTTCTGACAGGCAGTGGGCAGCCAGACCTGGCCACCTCTTACCTTTTCAGACTTGACTTTCTTTAGTGGCCGACACTCATTCTCCCCTTCCTCTGGCTCCGGCTTAGTTCCCAAAGGATTGAGCGCGGCCCCGGGTTCAACAGCTATACTCCCAAGTGGCTCCACGGCTCCCGTATCCATCCCTGCACTTCCATCATACTGACCACCCCGTCCTCCCAAGGGCACTGGCTGGAGGACCCCAGGATCCTTTTCCGAACAAGTCCCCACCCCTTCACTCCTCTCCTTCTTGCTCTTAGATGAGCTGTTCTCCTTCTCCTTTTTGGAGCCAGCCACACTGCGCGATGCCTTAGCAGCCTTCTCCGAGCCCTTGGGGCCAAGAGCAGCAACCAGGCCTCCTGCGTTGGTACCCTCTCCAGAGCGACCCTGCGCTTCTTTCTTGTTTGCTGCTCCCTCACTTGGAGTGAACAAGGAAGTCCCTGGAGTGGGCTTGCTAGTGTCTTTGCCACTCTTATTCCTTTTGGATTTTGATTTGCCTTCCTTTCCTTGAGGACCTGGCACTGGGGTCACAAACTTGATGTTGTCTGGTAGTGTGGCCACAGCATTGGGAGCTGGTATCCCCACCTCCTTCGAGCCTGACATTTCCAGTTTCTGCTGGTCCTTTTCCAGATCGGCGTCCAGGTCAATGATGAGATTCCCTACTCCAATGTCCCATTCATCCCCACTGTCGTATGTCTCAACCGGGTTTGCATCCACTCCTTTCCCTCCGGAGGCTCCACTGCTCAAGGACATCTTAGAGTCAACGTCCCACCTCAAGATTCAAGGCTCTTCCTTGCCCCCAGCTTTCCTATTTTCAGCTTCAGCTATGTTCTCAGATCTGTCTCCTTGGTCAGTACATGTCCAGTGGACACCATCATTGCTGGAAAAAGAAAAATTCAAAAAGCTATTAAAGAAAACAATACAGGCAAGGAAATAGCCTGAAATAAACTCCCATACAAAACAAAGCCTTTCTGTGTGGCTCTCATACAAGTTCAGCTGTATTTCCAACCATGCCACACTTGACCTAGAGAAGGTAATTCCCACTCCACCTCCTCAGGGAAGAATACAGTATTTCTAGTTGCCCTAGACTCTGGCGTTAACTAGTAGACCTCCACAATTAGCTCCCCCTTCCTGGAGGACTTAACTTCTCTCTGCTCCACTGCCAAAGGGCAATTCTGTCTGAATCAGTACAGGCCCCAGCACATCACAGACTGAAGCTGCCTGCAACAACCCTGCTCACACCCCCTTTCTGCTAGCTGCTTGAATTATCAGTGACTCAGAACATGATCTAGCAAAAGCCTTAACAGCTCTCTACTAATAGGGCCAATCTCTCCTAAAAATAGTATACAGATTCTTTGTCATTGTGGCATTAAAGAAAAAAGCTTTATTATGGTTAAGGAAAAGAAAAAAAAAAAAAAGCAGAACTAAGGAAAATGGAAAATGCAAATTCAGCATGTAACTGCAACCAGAGCAAACAACTCTCAGAGGGGACTCAACCTATGACTTAAGCCCAGAGAAGTTACAAAGTCCTAATCAAACTCCAGGTTGGAAATCATGTCTACAAAGCAGGGTTCAATATAGCCTTTCCTGCTAAAATATTTAGAAAGAAAAATGTTTTCCTTGACTCTGCTGAAAGCCTATCTCCCAAAAGTAGAATAAGTCTCCACTTTGTTATAGTAAGATTTAAAGAACTGACTGAAAAACACTAAGGCTTTACCCCACATGGAACAGAGACTGGCTTTAAAAGGATAATTTATGTCTCTCCACTGTCTTCTGGCTTAGGAGACCTAGAGAGAAACATCATCTAGAAAACCCAGCAACCAATGTGCACCATCCAGGTACTACTTTATGATAAAGCCAAAAGTTTGTTCTTGCTTATTCATCTATATACTATCTTTCTATATCTGTTTAGAAAAAACAAACAAATAAACATTTTTAACACATTTGTGTATAAAGAGCAAGCCAGTTGTGTTGTGGAGCATCCTGGAAAGTGATTATGTAACAAGCAAATGATTCACACAGGACAAGGCAAGCTGTGACTTGCCACCTAGTCCGTCGTCATAACAGTGTCTACAAAACTAGGATCCTGAGGCAAAAAAAAGTCATTCTAGAAGAATAGGGCTGTACCAAGTGAACACATATAAGTAACCGAGATTTTAAGCAAGAAGTAATGTATCTTAATATGCAATTTAGCTTTAGATTTGAGAAGTAGACCCATTACCTAAGTAGAAAGTTTATTGTCAACAGTCATCAATTACTATTTATTAGTAAATATTAATTCTACATAAACCTTGTTTCCTATAGGATGAGCTAAAGTAAGAGTGGGAGACTAAGATGTAACAGCTAAGAGAAGAAAAATTATCCCATTAAAGGTAAAGGAAATATACCCCCTGAAGAGTCAGAGAGATAGGGATTTTCAAAGTGACCTAAATTCTAAAGAAATTTTTAGTGAATTATTTGGAATTCTAATACTCAAGAAGACTTGGCTTTCAAGAGTAGTATAACAGATATTAGTTCATTCACTTGACGTTCTTAAAACTTATTTCCTGTCGGGCAGTGATAACACACACCTTTAATCCCAGCACTAAGGAGGCAGAGGCAGACAAATTTCTGAGTTTGAGGCCAGCCTGGTCTGCAGAGCTAGTTCCAGGACACCCAGGACTACACAGAGAAACCCTGTCTGGAAAAACCAAAAACAAAACCCAACAACAACAACAAAAACCCAAAACAAAAAAACTTATTCCCTAGGATGTACCAGGAATTAAACGAATGTTAGGAATATAACAACAAATCAGTGAACAAAGCAACAGAACTAGTATTAAAAGCAATCCTCCTGCAAGGGGCTAAGGAAAGGGAATGCTAAACTGAATTCCCACTACAGAGTATTATTACAGCACAGATCTTCCCCAACTCATAATTATCACCTCTGCAATCTCTTTAACTGTTGCTAGGTTTAACATCTACTCCACATTAATTAAAAGTTTACTCACCATCTCCAGAGCTGTATTATTATTAGTGTGCAATTTAGCCACTGAATGACCTCATATTGTTTTACTCTTGGAAAACCACTATAACTTTCCTTAGATTTAAGAGACTTTTCTCTAGAAAACAGTATGGTAATAAAGAGAGAGTGGAGAAGAGAAAAGAAAAGTACAAACATAAAATGACTGGGACTTGCTAACAGTTCTTTCTTCACTACCATGGCTGACTTGTGTAAGAGCAGGATAAAGTGTGCCAATAAGGAAGAAAAGCATTAAGAAGGCAACAGTCTTAGTTGAAAGGACAAAAGGACATACCACTATGGGAGAGGGTGGTAAAGCACTTGCCTAGTTGCTTACACACAAAGAAAGGAAGATGCATATAAACAAAATTCAGTATCAATTAAAACCAGAGCAATCAAAAAAGCACAAAGATGAATCTATGCAATAAGCATGCAAAGTTATTTTTCCAGAATACAAAGAGAATGAACAATAGAGAGAAAATAATAAAGGAAACAGATGCCATTTAGTACTGCTGAAAAGACTAAAATAAATGGGAGAAAAGTAACCTATCAAAGGCAAAATACAGGAATAACACCTTGAGTAGAACAAAGACCTTGCATGCACACTGAAAATGGTCACTAAATGTTCAGCAAATTCATTTATTTAGAGACAGAATCTTAAGCACCCCAAGATGGCTTCAAATTCGATATGTAACTGAAGATGGCCTTTAACTCCTGATCCTCATGCCTCTGCCTTCCCATGGCTGTGATGTCAAGCATGTACCACCACACTTCATTTTCTTGTTTTGTTTTGTTTTGTTTTTGAGACTGGATCTCCTTATGTTGCCCAGGCTGACTATGAGCCTCCTGTCTCAGTCTCCAGAACACTTGGAATTATAGGCATGTGACCACCATATCTGACTTTATGAAATCAATGGTTCTGAAAAAAGGAAAAAACAGCCAGGCAGTGGTACTTCATGCTTTTAATGCTAGAACTTGGGAGGCAGTGGCAGGCAGATTTCCATGAGTCAGAGCGAATTCCAGGACAGCCAAGGCTACACAGAGAAACCCTGTCTTGAAACAGCCCCTGCCCCCACCCCCCTAAAAAAGACCAGAATGGGTTACAATAGATATGGTCTTAAAAATAAACAACAAAAAGGGGATGGGAGAGAAGGGAAAGAAATCTACAGAATTTTGAATAGAAAATTTGTTAGGTAAGATAATCTTTTACTGGAAGCTGTAACAAAATAAATAAATCTCTATTTTTTTCAAGACAAGGTTTCTCTGTGTAGCCCTGGCTGTCCCTAGAACTGCCCGCCTCTGCCTGGAATTAAAGGGATGCACCACCACACCTGGCTGTGAAAATAAATCCTAGTGAGATTCTATCTTTAAAGTAACAAAAACATTTTTTAAGTGAGAAAATACTTTTTTATTTAATTAATTAATTTTACATACCGACCGCAGTTTCCCCTCTCTTCTCTCCTCCCATTCCCTCCCCACATCAAGATATTTTAAAAAGGAAATCAGTTGGGCCAAATGTTCAGGGTCCTAGTTTCAATCCCAGTGCTGACAAAACAAACAAAAATTATATAAAGTTTTATGTTAAGTTGTTTTTAATGTTTCAAAACAGTATGCTTTCATTTTTTAAAAGATTTATTTATGTATATTGGTGTTTTGCCTGTGTGTGTGTGCACACAGGCACATGAACGGCGCCAGATGCATGCAGTGCACACAGAGGCCAGAAGAGGGCACTGGATTCCCTGAAACTGACATTATGGATGCTTGTGGGTATTGAGAACTGAACCTGGGTCCTCTACAAGAGTAGCAGGTATTCTTAACCACTGAGCCTTCTCTATAGCCCTGTTTTCAATTATTTAAGAATACACACATATACATATACATACATATCTATCTATCTATCTATCTATCTATCTATCTATCTATCTATCTATCTATCTATCTCTTATCAGAAATTACACAGAACACTAAAATCAGTTCCATAAATGTAAACAATTCTTATAAATACAAATACTAAATTATATAATCTGAAGAAAGATTCCATATAAATACTAAAAAGTTATCTTTACCTATTAAAAAGTTATTTTTCTTCTAGAAAACTCTCTATAATTTCTGAATGTCCAGAATATAAAAAAAAGACATTCCAAGGAATGATTTCTAGTGGTCCTGATGTTCTTTTAGAGAGCTCTTGTCCTATTTTTGACAATAAAAAATTGCATAAGCATTACATTATTTCAACCAGGTGACTTTTCAGAAACCCAGCTTTCAAAACTCAGCAGGCTTCATAGTAACTTTGGTGGTACATTTCAAAATATACACTGTAAAATTGCCAAAGATTCTTTAATTAGCCTTGGCCACAGCAGCCAAACCATTTCCCATCTGTTCCCTACAGCATCCCTGACTTTATACAGCTAATAATCAGCTCTGACAGGTCATTGCAGAGATGTTTAACCTTAGGAGGTAGGATAACTATCAAGCTGGCTGGAAATGAAAAGCAGTGACTTCTTGCTTCCATGGATGAAAAAAATGCAGAATCAAGACAACCAATACTTTATAGAGAGACTGTCTCAGAGCATGTACTTTTCTTCTCTTCTAATTGTACTCCATTTTCTTATTTAGGATCCTCGCACAACAGACTCTGATATCACCTGTCCACCATGACTTGTCAGTGTGTGTCATCTGTGCTGTTTCTGCACATATCTCCAAGAAACTCCTCTCTGCATGGCTCTGGCTAAAAGACCAAGAAGGTCATAACGACCACTCTTCAATCTCTATACCCACCCAAAGCTCATAACTGAAGTCCAGATCTCCCATTTCCTATTTGGAACCCAAATACAGCTCTTGGCCTAACAGCTCAGGGATAAATTCATAAACCACACACTTTAGGTTATCAATTGAATGTTTTGAGGGTATCTGTCACAGGTCATACTGTTTGTCTACCACAGGAATAAATCAGATCTGTCTCCTAGAAGGGTTCACTGCTCTTGTCCAGAAGGCAAATTGACTACTTAAGCCATACTTACATATAAGCATAATGAGAGTACTTCTCTTTCTACCCAGATAGAGCTCTATAGCACCCTAGAAGGATTCAAAGAGAGGGTTCTTTTCCTTGTTAACTACCACACACAATCCAGTCTAGGCAGAAAATAAAGCATACAGTGCTACCCTCTCTTCTTTTTAGGGCTTTAGATAAATTTTCTTAATTTATTTTTATTTTATGTGCATGTATGTTTTGCCTGCATGTATGTCTGTGCGACAGTGTCAGATCTTGGAGTTACAGACAGGTGTGAACTGCCATGCAGGTGCTGGGAATTGAACCTGGGTCCTCTGGAAGAGCAGTCAGTGCTCTTAACTGCTGAGCCATCTCTCCAGGCCCCTAGATAAATTTTCTTATAGACTTTGACCTAGACAAGTGACAGCTGCATTTTAGTGTACATAGTTTTCTTACAAAACTCATGTCACACACATATAGCAGCAGTCAGGGCCACCTAGCAAGGTACTCTTCTCCAAAAATAACACTATATTCACTTCTGGTTAACAAAGTTTAAAAAAACAAAAACTGAACTTAGAATCAGGAGATGTGATTTCAGGGGCTGGAGAGATGGCTCAGCATAATACATACTGTTCTACCACAGGACCCTGAGTTCAATCCCAGTACTCACACTGGGAAGCTCATAAACAGCTGTACCACTAGCTCCAAGAGATCCAAAACCTTCTTTTGGTCTGTGTAGACCCTCTCACACATGTGGCATACAAATATATGTACATATAAATAAAAAATATATCTTTTTAAAAAGAGAAATATGATTTCAGAACTTGAATTTCCACTGACATTAAACAAGTTTCATCATTAAATATTCATTTTTCTTATATGAAATGGGAGAAAAATCCACCATGTTCTAAGCATATTCTGAAAACAAAACTAAAAAAGTAAGACAATTCAAAACTATCAATGACTGAAATATCATAAAGTTCTGGTGTCTGAACATGCAGAGGACTATTTTATGGTTATACTTCATTAGTCAACTAACTAGCCTCCCCCCTTTATATATATTTATTTATTTTGTAAGCAGTATCTCACTATTTAGCCCATGCTGGCCTGGAACTTAGAACAGGTTTATCTTTGCCTCCCCAGCGCTGGGAATCAAAGGCATGTACCACTATGCCCTGCCTTTTTTGTTTTATTTGTTTTTTAAACATAAGGTCTTACTGGTACTAGGCTTGCCTTGAACTCAAGATCCTCCTTCCCGTGTACTGAGATTATAAGAATATGCTGCCTTACTTAGCTATAGGTCATCTACAGCATTTAAAAAAATAAAAAGCAGGGTGGTTGCGCATGAATTTAATCTGAGCACTCAGAAGGCAGAGGTAGGTGGATCTCTGTGAGTTTCAGGCCAGCCTGGCCTACAGAGTGAGTTCTAGGACAGCCAAAGCTGTTACACAGAAAAACCCTATCTTGAAAAACCAGAATTAATAAATAAATTTAAAAAATAAAGAAAAAAATTATAAAATTGTTTTAAAACAAATTAAATTACAGATTGTATTGATAGCCATTTGAGTTCTATGAAGGGAAATGACAATCATTTCTTCTTCTACAGACTGATACATGTTTTCCTTTTAAAGAATTCCTAGCCAGTTGGGATGTAACTCAGTTATTATTACAATGCTTGCCCTTAAGTCTCAGTAACCCAATGGTTAAAGCATAGGCCTCCAAGAATGCTTGCCTAGCAGGCATGGTTCAATCTCTAGCACCCCATGAACTGAGTGTTGTAATCAACACTTGGGAGGTAGAGGCAGGAAGACCAGAAGTTCAAGATCACCCTCAGGAGGTGGAGGTGGACATTTCTTCAGTGGTATAGCCACTGGTAAGTTGTCCGTTCCTCCCTAAATAACCCCTAACCGATGCTAATAAGAAACCTTAATTAAATTCCTCAGTTCACAAAAAAAGCCAAAGAAGAAAAAAAAGGACATCAAAGTAAAACGGGGAATAGGAAGGGGATCAACGAAGTGGGGGGGGGGGGGGGCAAAAGGTAAGTAGGTATAAATATAAACACATTTTATATATATATATAAATATTGTAATGAAACCAATTGCATATTTAATATATGCTAATAAAATAACCCCAAACTATTCCTACCTCCAGATGTGACTCAGAAGACCTTATTACTATAATGATTGACAGGTTCTATCTTGTTTCAAAATCTTACAGGCCCAGGCTAGGGGCATGGCTCGTGATGGAGTACTTTAACTATTATGCATAGGGCTCTGGGTTCAATTCCCACACCTCAAAATAAAAATCTCTCAGGTTCAATGTACAAAGCTCACGGTTTTAACACATCTGGACTATCTCACCAAGCTCTTCCAGCCCACTAGATTGTCGACCTAACATGACAGGCCTTCAAATAAAAACTGTATGAAGTTCAATATGGGTATGTGCATAGAGAACTTAAAATAAATCAATGGGATACAATGAAGGGTATCACATTATATATTTTCCCTGAATTCCAGATGCTGCACTGAAATCACATCATCTCAGGTAGCCTGCGGTAAGGATAGTACAACACGTAAACCATCCTGAGTTTATTCAGATGGAAGAGTAAGGCATCTCCCTCTCCACCTGCCACACTTCAGGAGAACTTACTAATCAACTGGATTTCCACGCAGGGCTCTGTGAGAAAAACAATCAGCTTCCCTTTAGGTCTCTTCCTTACATTACACTAATTTATTACATTAATTACTATAACAAAGGAACTGTGTCATCTCCTCAAGTAACATAGCTCTCTGCCATATATCACCAATGAAGTTAGGTTAAAAAAAATACACTAGCCCGGCGGTGGTGGCGCACGCCTTTAATCCCAGCACTCGGGAGGCATAGGCAGGCGGATCTCTGTGAGTTCAAGGCCAGCGTGGTCTACAAAGTGAGTTCCAGGAAAGGCGCAAAGCTACACAGAGGAACCCTGTCTTGAAAAACCATAAAAAAAAAAAAAAAAAACACTAACTGTACCAATTTGAAAAGACAGATCCAATCAACTGGGCTCATCTGACCATCTGTCACATAAGGACGGCAGAGTAAAACTGTAGCACCTCTATCTCCAAGTCTTTCTAAGCTGCAGCTCATGAATAGCTTTATGGTCCTTACAAGCTTCTATTCTCAGACAAAGATTATGAGGCTTGACCTGTTTCATTTTGCACGAGCAACTGACATTTCCACCAGGACAAAGCTATTCAACAGAGCTCAGGTACAGATCCTTGGTTGTTTGTCAATATCATTTTGTGCCAGGATAAGTATCTCACACAAGATAAACAGCATACTAAACCTGCAAATAATTCAGTCTCAACTCTCCAGAGATTTACTTGGTGAAATTGACCCATATAGGAAAGGCTTATCAAGACCCATAAGTAGGCCAAAAAGCAGAAGGCAAAGGTTATCTGAAATAACAACAACAACAACCACCTTTGCTACTCTGCTTCTGTTGTAATTAAAGGGCTACATAGCCCTTTATATTTTCCTCAAAGAAAAAAATGGTATTATTATTATTTTTGGGCATAGGAGGGAGCTAGGCTCAGTAGGAGAGTACTTGTCCCACTGTATGGGACATGGATAAGGCCCTGAATTCCAGCTCTAACACCACGGATGGGGGAGGAAGGCATGATAGTCCATGCATATAATCCAGGCACTCAGGTAGCTGAGACCAGAGGATCACAAACTGG
This sequence comes from Peromyscus aztecus, assembly GCA_902168405.1. Classification (NCBI taxonomy): domain Eukaryota; kingdom Metazoa; phylum Chordata; class Mammalia; order Rodentia; family Cricetidae; genus Peromyscus; species Peromyscus aztecus. Next base: position 6,297 of record CABHPQ010129728.1, on the reverse strand, counting down.
AAGTCAGCCTTGGCTTCATAACAAGTTCCAGGGCAACTAGGACACATGGTAAGACTCTGTCACAAAACAAACCACACCAACAACAACCCGTTGTGGGAAGAGTACAAAACAAAGTAGGTTCCAGGCTTCTCAAAATGTTTAATTGTTCTTTAGTATTTTGTTAACTTTCTGCTTCATCTATGCATACTTGCTTCTAAAACCAGATGTTCTAACCATAACCAACTCATGTGAACCCCCATGTAGACATAGTTCTTTGACCTACAAGAGGTTATAGCCCAATAAAGCCACCCAAAATTGAAAATCTCCTCATGACCAAAATACATTTAGTATGCTTCATCTTCAGGCTGAATATGATGGCTTAAAACACAATATACCGGGCTGGAGAGATGGCTCAGAGGTTAAGAGCACTGACTGCTCTTCCAGAGGTCCTGAGTTCAATTCCCAGCAACCACATGGTGGCTCACAACCATCTGTAATGAGATCTGGTGCCCTCTTCTGGCATGCAGGCATACATGCAGGCAGAACACTGTATACATAATAAATAAATCTTTTAAAAAAAACAAAAAACCAAAAAAAAACAAAAAAAACACAATATACCTGCCAGGCGGTGGTGGTGCACGCCTTTAATCCCAGCACTTGGGAGGCAGAGCCAGGTGGATCTCTGTGAGTTCGAGGCCAGCCTAGTCTACAGAGTGAGATCCAGGACATGCACCAAAACTACAGAGAAACCCTGTCTCGAAAAAACCAAAAAAAAAAAAAAAAAAAAACCAAAAAACCCACAATATACCAATAAAGTACAACTGTTCAGTACCATGACTGAGTGGCTACTGAGAGCTGCAACCCCCTACCCCTTACCCTACCAGCAGTTTCCTGAAAATCCTGACAGTAGTAGACCACATACTGCCAGTCCAAATACAGATAAACATCAAAATTATACTCTGAAATATAGTTTGCTTTCTTTCTCACTTTTTAAAAAATCTTTTGTTTTTTTGAAACAGGATTTCTCTGTGTAACAGCCCTGGCTGTCCTGGAACTTGCTTTGTAGACCAGGCTGGCCTTTAACTCAGAGATTTGCCTGCCTCTGCCTTCCAAGTGCTGGGATTAAAGGCATATGCCACCACCATCTGGCACTTTCTAACTTTTAAGATAGGGTCTGGAATATGGCTCCTATTAAATTTCTCAAAATTTGTAATTTATGATTATTTCTCATAATCATAAAGTCAAAAAGTTCTAACTTAACCAATTAAAAATTGAAGACTGGCTGTATATACTTTTTAAAAAATGGTGGCATATGACTAGTCTCAGAAGCAGGTAATGTCTGAATTCTAGACCAACCTAATCTACATAAGCCAGCCAAGGTTACACAGGTAGAACCTGTCTCAAAAAATAATAATAAATAAATAAGATTAGAATTAGAGGATGGATGCATGGCTCAACAGTTAAGAGTGCTTACTTGCTGGACTGTTCCCAACACCCACATGGTGGCTCACAACTGTCTGTAATTCCAGTTCTAGGGGATCCAATGCCCTTTCCTGGCCTCTGTGGGCTCCTGCATGCACATGGTGTACATAAACTCATGCAAGCAAACACACATATACATAACAATTTTTTGTAAAGAAAAGAAAAAATAATTTTTAAGTTAGAATACAAAGGAATGGACATATACTTAAATATACAATAAATATAAAAATTCTATCAGACTTAACAGCATACATTTGTCAAACTTGTCATGTCTGGAAGGTCAACACTGAAAGGGAAGAAGCATGAGCAAACACTGTAGAGTACTAGGAAAGTCCTACACAGGGTATTGATTTGTGGTTATGTGGCTAAACAAAAGATGTACACAAGATTTGTGCATTTTGCAGGCATGGTGGTATTCGTCTTTAATTCAGAGAGGCTGAACTCTGAATTCAAGACCAGAACTACAGAGTCTGGACTACATAGCAGTTTCCAACCAACCAGGGCTACTTAGTGAGACTGTTTCAAACTAATGAACAAGTAAAGATAGATAGATTTGTGCATATATATCTGGGGTGGGTGGACTGGAGAGATGGTTCAATAGTTAAGAGCATTTGGCTGCTCTTCCCAAGGACCCAGGTTCAGTTCCCATCACCCACATAGCAGCTAACAACTGTCCATAACTCTAGCTCCAAAGGATCCAACTCCCTCACAAAGACATACTTGCAGGCTAAATGCCATAAGAATTAAATGAATAAATAAAGATTTTAAAAATAACTCAGTGATAAGAGTGCCTCGCATATGTGATATCCTAGTGACAGGGTAGGTGGGGACCCTCAGCAAGTCTGAAGCAGTAGCTGGGGCTCAAAAACCCTGAGTGCAAAGTCAACTGGATCTTCCCAGTAGCAAACACCCCAGCTTCCAACATAGGCAAACAGAGCTGCAAACCTTTTGACAGCCAGGTGCCCACTCCCTGCAGCTGCACAAAACATCCTGGCTGGAGTGAAACCCATGCAGGATTCTCCACCCCCACCACCAATGCAGCAGGCTCTGCCTGAGAGCCTGAAACAACAATAGGACTGCTGTGGGTAGAAAGTGCAACTGCTGCAAGCAGCTGGGAATGAAGGCTCTAGCAGCCGAAAACAAGCTGGCTTTGCCTTGGGTCGGCTGGAGCCAAAGGGGAAACCATGGTGTTTTCTGGCCTTTTGCTTTCCACTTTCCCCACATGTGCTTTGCTATTGAAGGCTGGAGACAGGGACTAGAGCGGTCATCTTAAATTAGAACACCCTCAGGTTTTATCAGGTTTTCTCTTTCCCTCTCTAGGGTTTGACAGTTCTTTCCTGATTTGTCCCATTTTATACCTCATTTACATACACATACATTCAGCCACTCAAGGCCCATCTGGCTCTATATGACGATGTGCAGGCTCTATACACTCTTCTAATTGCTCTATCACTAGAGGCAGAAGAAAAGGAGGCTTCAGAGTCCATCTCTCAGCTGACTCCAGCTCTTCAGGGAAAGATGAGTGCTCAAGGCTGGTCAGAAGCGTATCTGTTGAAGACCTGCCTCCAGCAAGGGGATTTGCCTGAGTTCCCACTGCTCTAGCTCCAAGAGACACTGCACCTGCTCCCCCTGGAGCAGTGCTTCTCAGTCTTCCTAACGTTGCAACCCTTTAATACAGTTCTTCATGTTGTGGTGACCCCAACCATGTAATTATTTTCATTGCTACTTCTTAACTATAACTTTGCTACTGTCATGAATCATAATGTAAATATCTGATATTCAGTATTATCTGATACTCGACCTTAGTGAAAGGATCATTTGACCACTCTCCCCACCCAAGGGCCGTCCCACAGGCTGAGAATGGTTAGAAGGAATCTGTTCCTGCTCAGCCTTCAAGCTAGCTGTATGTGGTGGCACACACTTTTAAACCCAGCACTTGGAAGCGGAGGCAGGCAGATTTCTGAGTTAAAGGTCAGCTGGAGTCTGATCTACATAGAGAGTTCCAAGATAGCCTGAGCTTACATAGAGAGACCCTGTCTCAAAACAAAACAAAACAAAACAAAACAAAAGACCTGCTGTTCTTGTCAGTGGCCTGTTTTCTGTTGACTGGCTCTGTGAGGGGCTGCTCTTGGCCGGCATTCTGAGAACCAAGAGAGTTTTTGTGCTGTAACATGTGCTGACACTCTTGGCTAGCGCCTGAAGCCTGCCAGGGAACAGAGCTGCAACACTTGTGAGCTCACGAGGTTGGCATTCGGGTATCCTACTTTCCCTTTTGCATTTTTATTCCTGCATGGTAGATAAAGCTCCCCTGGTTTTCCTTTAGAAAGTCTGTCCACTCCATGCTTGGAAGAGTAAGATAAATAGGAGAAAAACCATCTCACAAGGTTCAATCTCCAGTGGTAAACAACAACAACAACAACAAAAAATAACACAGCACACACACACACACACACACACACACACACACACACACACACACACACACAGTTTTTGTGGAAGATGTGAAGTGGGGACAGCAAAAGGAAGGTAGATATGGCTATAAAAGGATACTATGAGGGACCCTTACGCTGTGGTATTGGGTACACTACTACCTTCCACATGATAAAATGGCATAAAACTAGTCAGGCATGGTGACAGCCACTTGTAATCCTACTATTTGGGAGGTAAAGGCCACCCTTGGCTACAGAGTGACTCTGAAGCCAACCTGGACTACATGAGATGCCATTGTCTTAACAAAGAAAATAATGGGCCATCAAGATGACTCAGCAGGTAAAGGTACTTGTTGCTAGGCCTGACAACCTAAAGTTCAATCCCTGGGACCACACAGTAGAAGAAGAGAAACAACTTCCACAAGGTGCATGACCCTTCCCCACCAATAATGAAGTTTAAAGAAATGCACAGAACCAAGTAAACATATCCATAAGCACACACAGACGAGTGCAAGTAAAACTGAACAGCGTCACTATGACAGTCTGTACTACACAGCTTGTAAGGTTCAGAAAGACAAATACCACATGTGCTCTCTCATATGCAGAACCCAGCTTTGTTAGTATATACATCCACTAGTTATTTAACTCACTATGTAGTGCAGGCTGGCCTCAAACTGAAAGATCCACCAGCCTCTACCTCCAAAATGTTTGAATTAAAGGTGTGTGTCACACTATGCATGGCCCTATGATTTTTTTATATAAGTGTATTTATACGAGAGTGTGGGTAGAGGCCATAAAACTAGAAAGGGAAACACGAGAAAGGAAGAAAGGTTTTAAAAGTGGCAGCAAGTGTAGCACATACATACATACACAAAGAAGAATGCTGGGGCAGAAGTATAAAAGGTGGAAAGGTGGCAGGGAGATGGGGTGGGCATCAATCAAAATGGAGTATGAATCAAGAGTGGAAGTTTATGCCTTTAATTCCAACACTGCGGAGGCAGAGGTGGATCTCTTGAGTTCAAAGCCAGTCCTATCCACATACTGTTCCAGGCTAGCCAACACTATACTACACAGTGAGACTCATCTCAAAAACCAGAAAAAGGAATGTGCATAAAAATGCCATAAAGAAACCTATTAGTTTGTATAAACAACAACTAAAGAAAATCTACGTTTTCTAGTTTTCTACTTTAAACAGTCAAAACCAGTAATAAACTCAGCACTTGGGAAATGGAGGCAGGATTAAGTAGACCCTGTCTTTAAAAACCCTGACCTGGAAATGGGCAAGATGGTTCAGTGGGTAAAATCGCTAGACATAACCTGAGTTTGATCCCCAGAACCCATGTTTAAAAGAGAGGGGGAAAATGGGGGTAGTCTCTTCTGCTCCTTCCATCACATGAAGATATAGCAAGAAAGGATCCTTTCTGAAGCAGTGTGAGCTCTCACCAGAAATGTCCTGTGTTTTGACCTCAGATTTCTTAATACTGGCATGCTCATTTTGGTGGGAGCCAATAATTCCTGGAGATCCGGGAGCTCACACCTTAACTCTGCAGGAGACTCTGCACTTGACTTTGCTCATTTACAAATCTTAGTCAATGTTTCCTGATACCAGAGATCCTTTTCTGGTTTCCCTTGGTAGCAAAGCCATCTGGCTTGCTTTGTTCTCCTCCAGGTCTGTTGGTTATGGCATAAGGTCTGTGTCAGTGTCCTAACTTTTAGTTCAACAGAGCTGCTCCTAAGTAATAAAAAAGACATTATAGCAGGGCTTCAAGAGAGAGCTCTAAGACCACTAGCTGCTCTTGTAAAGGACCTTTATCGCCACTTCCAGAGGCTCCGATGCTATCTTCTGACCTCCACAGGTACCAGGCAGGCAAGTGGTGCACAGACATCCATGCAAACAAAACACCCATGCATATAAAATAAACATAAACATAAAAATAAAAATCAAGCTTTTTGTGCAGGAGCCACCTTTCCTTAAGTGTAGCCACCACCCCTCATCAAAGAAGCCTCTCTCTTCAGCAAATGGAGATCATCACAGGAAACCACAACTGGACACAAGGCAGAGATCAACAGATCGTGGGGAGCCCAGACCCAATGAACACATTTACACCACAGCTCAGAGAACTTTGCACAAGAGGGGATACAAAGATTGTATGAGCCAGAATACCAGGATACCAACTGTGAAACAGTCTCTCCTAGAAATGGCTACATAAACAAGACTGGAACAATGGCAGTATCAACAGACGTGTTAGCTGGGCTGTGGTGGCACACACTTTCAGTCCCAGCACTGAGGAGGCAGAGGCAGGCAGATCTCTGTGAGTTTGAGGCCAGTCTGGTCTATAGAGTAAGTTCCAGGACAGCCAGAGCTGTTACACAGAGAAACCCTGTCTCGAAAAAAAAAAAAAAAAAA
>CABHPQ010129727.1:35538-56982 GCA_902168405.1 Peromyscus aztecus | reverse complement strand
TGTTCATGCTGGTTGATGAACTATCACCTCCTCTAATTAAGAGGTCTCTTGTTCAAATCGAACCTTTATCAATTTTGATGGTACCCACAGCTTATCTTCTCCTGTAGAAACAAAAGCAAAACCTTGTCCCTAATGTAACACATATCCTGGTTTCCATTCTGAGGTCAGCACATCCTTAAAGTATATAGGATAAGAAAAGTAATAAAGTGCATAATTTGATCAAGATTAATCTTCTCATATAGTTGTTCCATTGTCAGACTGCCTAAAATTTCAAACAAAGCCCAATTTTCTTCCAATGTACACATAAAACCCATTTTTTTAAAATGTGGAAAAAATTTCTCTTTTAAATAGTTTCCTTTAAAATATCTGATATCGTAATTGACTTACAAAGTCTGCGTAGAACAGTAGAAATCTGAGGGAATTTTAAAACAGCTACCTAGTGTCCGAGGTGTGACTCCAAAGAGAGAGAGAGAGAGAGAGAGAGAGAGAGAGAGAGAGAGAGAGAGAGCAAGCAAACAAGTAAGCAAGAAAGCGTAGCCACGAGTTCTGGCTAAAAGCTTAAATCCAGCCATGTGTTCCAGCTTGAGCCCAGTCCAGCCTGGGCTCTGGCTTCCTTAAGCTCCGATCACGTGTGTTGGCATTTCAGCTGAGAGTAGCCTATCTGCAGTTGCATTTAGCTACTGCAATTAGTGGTAGCTCCAGCAGGCCTGAGTCCTAAGCTGAGCTAGGGAGCTGGGTCCTGCCCAGGCAGGATACCAGACCCACCACTAAGCCAAGCCATTTTTAATGAATTCTTGCCACGTTGGGCACCAAATGTAGAAGTAACTGTCTTATTAAATAAGAAACACAGAGCCAATGCAGAGATGAAAGCCCAAGAGGTCAGAGCTAAGAGCCTTACCCGTCACTGCTGCAGCTATCCTCTTCAGCCAAGAGACCTACTTCCTGTGTGTTTGTCTTTATATAGAATTTCTGTTCTGCCTTCTCATTGGTTGTAAACCCAACCACATGACTGCCTCATCACTGCCTGTCTGTACAGACCTCCAGGTCTTCTATGTTTGGTATTGAGATTGAAGGCATGTGTCTCCAATGCTGGCTGTATCCTTGAACACACAGAGATCTACCTAGCTCTGCCTACCAAGTGCTGGGATTAAAGGCATGCACCACCACCGCCCAGCTTTTGCTAATAGCTCTGACCCCTGGGCAACTTTATTTATTAACATACAAATCACATTTTAGTACAAATAAAATATCACCATATCCATATATCTGGTTCTGTTGTCTCTAAACTCAGAGAAAAGCCCTGAGACTGGGAGCCAGACCTTTATGAAGGTGCACCTGCCTTCATGAGACTCCACTTTGTCTGAACTCAAAAGAGGGGCTTGTTGGGGACAGAACCTAAGCTTCTTAGGGAAAATTGCCAGGAAGATGATCATAGTGCCTTTAAGAGGTCAGGATGATGCTGGTTCTGTAAATGCTGGAAACAGTACAATCTGGATTCAAGTATTGCTATAGAAAGTGCTACAGCTAAGTGAATCAGTGTTGCTAAGGGGATGCTCACAGGATGATGCTGTAGAACAGAAATCTATTGGAAACAAGCAAGAAAGGCCCACCTCCCTCTTTCAGACTTATGAGCTTCATTTAGCATCCCTTATTGGCAACATAGAAATGTGATTTGCAGTGCCACAGGCCCAGCATCCTACAGCAGAAGTGTAGAAGTATAATTTTGGAGTTATGAGATAATTACTTAAATTTTTCATTTACTCTTTTGGCTAGTCACCATTAATAATATCTCCATGCCTCTATTTCTCTAAACTTTCGTAAAAAAACAGAAACAAAAACAGGAACAAAAAACAAAGCAAAACAAACAAAAAGCAGCTGTGCTTGCTTGATAAGATCAAACTAACCTTTATACAACAGATGAAAAATATATCCTTTTCCCCCAAGCTGGGAATATGGAAAGGATGCAAAACTACATGATATATTAATGTGAAACAATTGCATGGTCCACTTTTCAAATGCAGTTACTATATTAAGTATTTTATATATAAAGTTTTAATTTCAGAGTTAATTTATGTTAATTTGCATGAAATAATATGAGGAAGGAGACTAGAAAAGAATAATTACTATGATCCATGCTTTATATCTTGTCATGAGACTCAGACAGTGAGTGACTTTTTATTTTAAGACATGGTCCTGTTATGCAGCCCTCTCTATCTTGGAACTTGCTTGTGTGATCCTTCTGCTTCTCTGTCCCAAGCTCTAGAATTCCACTCATACTCATTTATTTCCCACACTTCTTATCTCATATTTCTTTGTTAACCATCTATGACTTCAACAATTTGTGATCCTTCAGGTCATATTATGGATCAGACTTGGGGCTTGTTTTGCTTTTTGTTGCAATAGCTTTCCATGAACTTTGTTTCCTGGAGAATAAAAAGCCCAAGAGGAATATTTGTTTCACCTTACAATCCAAATGGGGCAATTGGTGACCTCTTCCTCCTCTTTCTCCTCCTTGGGGAACTAAGACTTTCAAATCAGTAATGCTTTGATTGACTTGTAGAGATCAATAAGAAGAGTTCCCAAATGTCACCCCCACTTTTATTTTTTATGCATTCACTTATATATACTGTCTATAGGATAATCAGTAAAAACTATTCCGATTATATATATATATATATATATATATATATATATATATATATATTCATGCTGTGAACTAAATTATTTTACCCCGAAATTCATGTGTCAAAGCTCTATCTCCCTGAAAGATAGGCCTTGAAGGAGATGATTAAGGGAAAATGAATTCACAAAGTAAGAACGTTAGCTAATAAATGTGAAGCCTTATTTAAAGACAGGAATAAACATCAGAATATTTTTCTCTGCCCCATGTGAACACAGTGAGAAGGTAGACCTTGCCAAACTAAGAAATGGTCCATCACAAGAAACTGAGCATAGCCAGAACCTTGATATTGGATATTGCAGCAATCAGAACTTTGAGTCAATAAATGTATAGTAAATTTCCAGTCTGTGGCATTTTATTAGGGCAAACTGAAAAGGCTAAGACAATTGGTCACTTGTTCAAAGCAAAAATATATACAATCTGTTACATAGAACTCTATGATTCTTGTCTTAGTTAGGGTTTCTTTTGATGTGATGAAAAACAATCATCAAGGCAGCTTATTAACTAAAGCCTTTATTTGGGGCTTACAGTTTCAGAGGGTGAGTCCAAGGCCATCATGGTAGGGATCATGACAGCAAGTATGGTACTGGCTGAGAGTTCAAATCTTGTGTGTGTGTGTATGTGTGTGTGTGTGTGTGTGTGTGTGTGTGTGTCTAAAGTTTCATATCTAATTTTTTTTGAGAGCTCAAATCTTAATCCACGAGCAGGAGACAGAAAGCTAACTGCGAATGCCATGGGCTTTTAAAACCTCAAAGCCCATCCCAGTGGCATGCCCCCAACAAAGTCACACCCCCTAATCCTTCCCAAATAGCCCCACCAGATAGGGGCCAAGCATTCAAATATATGAGCCTATGGGGGACATTCTCATTCAAACTACCATACTTTTGTTTTTTTCTGAATCCCAGTAGCTTATATATGTATAAAATGATAGGATTCAGTAGAGCAGACACTAGTCTTCACCATCTGCTCACACAAATTACCTTTTTATCAGCCCTTCATGAGCTTTACATGCTATGCATAATTTCAAGCTGACCAAAAATTTCTGCCTTTCCATACCCAACATTATGACTAGCTATTCCATAGTTAGAGAGTGGGATGTCTGATTGCCACATGATACTCAGTGTTTGAATATTCATTTTATTATGTTAGATTTTTCATGACAAATGCCTGAGAAGAATAAATTCAAAGAAGGAAAATTATTTTAATTCATGGTTTCAGAAGATTCAGTCCATGGTCACAGATTTAATTGTTTTTGGACCTTTGGTAAGGCAGTACTCTGTAGTAGAAGATTGTTGCAGCCAGGAAATGAGAGAGTGGCAGTAAAGTGTCAAGTAAAATACCCAATGCCTCCTTTCTCCAAATCTCTACCTGCTAAAGTTCCTACTCCATTTCAAAAATACTGCTACTGACACAGTTGAGGGCCAGGGGCTTCAACACATAAACTGTCATGGACATTTCCTATTAAACCCATAACATACACGGATAACTACGAACAATCCCAAGCAGTGTTTCCTGAAATACAAATTATCTTAAGGAAAAAAACAGATTTTCTCCCAAATTCTATAGAACTGTTATATAATCCTTCTTCTGATGATTCTCAGGGGTTCCATCTAGCATCCCAGGATTGTGTGGTCTACATGGAAGAGTAACTCAAACTTGTTACAAAGCCTTTTCATGTTCTTGCCCTCAGTATTGCTGAGTAAATGGTGCAAGTAGTTTACTCAAATGTAATATACACTGGCTAAAAAAAAGAAATGGAATAAAAATATGACTCTCTTTGATTTATAGGTGGTAAAAAAGGTGGTGATTTGTTTTTCCTCTTGGAGAGATTCACGATACCACAAATTCTCAAACTCCTGGAAACTTTTCTAAGCTAATAATGCATTTCTGAATTTGAATGGTTTTTGACCCATCCTCTGATTCACATATGTTGTTACCTGCACTTTTGATTATGCTATGTAATCAACACAATATTATTATGACAGGCCAAGATGTATTATGGATTCCCCCACCTTTTTTTTGTTTGTTTGTTTTTTGAGATGGGGTTTCTCGGTGTAGCTTTGCGCCTTTCCTGGAACTCACTCTGTAGCCCAGGCTGGTCTCGAACTCACAGAGATCTGCCTGCCTCTGCCTCCTGAGTGCTGGGATTGAAGGTGTGTGCCACCACTGCCCAGCTGGATTTCCCCCATTTTTATTGCCTATTATTTGTACAAAATGATGTTTTAATATTTATGACATTTTATACAGCTATAAAATATACTTTAATCACCTTCAACCCCCTATTATCCTGCTTCATGCTCCCACTGTTCCCTGACCTCTACTTCCTTCTACTTTCATATATTATTTCTATTGTTTTCCTTTATCTTATTATTGTTATGTGTATACTTACATATAAATATAAAATACAACATGCTATCTACATTTACTGTTGCTTGAATGTATGTGTGTTTAGGGCTGACTACTTGGTATTGGATAACCAATTAGGGTACTCATCTTGGGGAAGACTAATTCACTCTCTCTCAGCAATCATTGATTGCCTATAGTTCTGTTTGTAGGGATGGGACATTGTGAATTTCTTCCATTCATATTGGTATGACATTAGTGGTATCATTATTCAGGTCTTATTTAGGACAATATTGTTGAGATTTTTGTACTGAAATGTGGTGATATTTTATTTGTGCTTTAATAAATAAAGTTTGCCTGGAGATCAGAGGAAATAGCAAGCCATTTTAAGTAAACAAACAAATCAGGCAGCGGTAGCACATGCCCTTAATACTATCCCTTAGCAGGCAGGATCTCTCTGTGTTCAAGGCCACACTAGGGAACAGAGCCAAGTGTGGTCACACATGCCTTTAATCCCAGTACCAACCATAGAGTTCTGGAGGCCTGTATAGACAGGAAGTGACAGAGCTGGCCAGAAAGAGGAAGTGATATAGCTAAACACAGAGCAAATCAGATGGTAGAACAGCAAGGCATATAAGCCTAGGTAGACAGGAAGTTGCTCTCTTTGGAAGCTGTAGAGCTGCTGAGGTAAGGTTGGCTGGGGACTTTCCTATTTCCCTGATCTCTCTAAGGTTTTCACCCCTATATATGGCTCCGTGTTTTTTTTTTATTTAATAAGACCATTTAGAAATTCGTCTACACTTTGCTTCCTGTTATAAATGTTTTGTAGTCTGTGTGAGTAAGGGTTTTCATTATTGCAGCTAAAAACACCACAAATGATCCGACACTATAGCTGACTTGAGCAGAGACATAGGGTAAGTATGCAAAGGAACTATCATCCTTCTCATTAAAGAAACAAACACAAAAAACTGGTACTCAGAAGAGGAGAGCGAGTTTCAAAGAACATCCTCGAAATCCTGTGGCTTATTGCACTCGTTGTAATATGTGTAGTTTGAGTTACTGGATGGAGTAAGTGTAGCTAGAGTTTTAGAATCTTTTTACTCAGGTTTTAGGTGGAAACTCTTGCCAACATGTTGGGCGCCATTTGTAGCTAGAGTTTTCCTGCCTGGCCCACAGTCAGGACAAATCTCTCTCACCCGCCAGTCCCACAGCCGCTCAGACCCAACCAAGTAAACACAGAGACTTATATTGCTTATAAACTGTATGTCTATGGCAGGCTTCTTGCTAACTGTTCTTATATCTTAAATTAATCCATTTCTATAAATCTATACCTTGCCACATGGCTTGTAGCTTACTGGCATCTTCACATGCTGCTTGTCATGGTGGTGGCTGGCAGTGTCTCCCTCTCTCAGCCTTCCACTTCCCAGAATTCTCCTCTCTCCTTGTCCTGCCTACTTCCTGCCTGGCCACTGGCCAATCAATGTTTTATTTATTGACCAATCAGAGCAATTTGACATACAGACCATCCCACAGCAAATAAGTAAGTCCTGCTACCTACCTTCTGATTTTGCTGTTTTGTTTCTGTGAGTTGGGAATCCATATTTTTCACAAGATAGCTACAACTCTATGTAGACTAAGTATAAATTGGATGAGTGGATATCCAAGAGCTTGCCTTTGAAGAAATTGGAGACTCTAATCTTTCATTCACATTTAAGAGGTGTTAGGGGGGTTAGGATATGCCAACTGCTTATTTTTCTTGTGAAAATGCATATTGACTATCACTGGGTCTCTGTATGAATGTGTGTATGTATGTGTGTGTGAGAGAGAGAGAGAGAGAAGGAGAAAGTGAGAGGGAGAGAGAAACCATGTCTGTACTAGGGTAGTAGGGACAGGAGCAAATGTCAATCAAGTTTAAATGTTTTGTCCTAGAAATTTTTGAATAGAAGAGCAAGGGAGGATTTGTTCTGTGACTGTTTTTTAGGAGACATGAACAAATACCTACTCACCCCAGACATGGCATTGATTGATGACATATAAAAGAAATGATTCTACCCAAGTTTATCTGGGTGAACCAAAGCATTTATTGGCACTGCATACAGACTCATGGGGGAGGGATGGCTCTGCATTCTTGATTCCAACCAGGTTTGAATGGTCACTTGTGACAGCCTGGAAGGAACTTTTATGTCAGTAGGAGTCTAGAGCTGGTTTCATCAAATCCTTACTGCCCTGTTACAACCCATCATACTAGGTTCTTGGAGAGAGAAATTTTCACTGTTGTGGTCCAGTTCTGCATAGATAAAGGAGACATTTATCTGTCTCCAGCCTTCCCCTGAACCCTTTCAATTTCATAGAGTGCACTAGCCCTATTGATTTGGAACTGAAGTTCAACTGATGATATGACTTGATGATGTATCAGAAAAGATAAATTACTTGTTAATTACAGGACATATCTACACTGAAACTACATATTTTCCTGTTGAACACACACCAATGTCTTCTAGCACAAATTCCTTTCATAGAGCTGGATTTGACAACAGAGCTTCCATCTGAGTATTCTTTTACAGCAAGCACTTCACAGCTCTTGATCACGCTCAACCCTCTCAATTGTTACTACTGATCAACAGCTAGGTCTGTGGGCGTTATGAACTCAGTAACTGAGTTTCCACAGCTCTGGGAGGAAAAACACTTTTCATTAAGTGAGCTGTATTTGACCAGGGAACCAGGAGAAAGTGATTCTTCTGGCAATGTAGGCAAGAGATTTCCTTCTTTGGTCTTTATCCTTCAAAATAAGGAAGCAAGGTCACCTAGCTTCATCTATACCTGGAAACTTCTCTGCTTGAAGACACGGTTGACACATTTTTCTTCCCATGAGACCTTTTGGAAAAGTCTTTCTTGCAGCTTCTCTGAGTTAATCAAGCTCAGAAGTCTTGTCTCCTGAACTCCAGGCTCAGTAAAATAGTAAACCATCCAGAATATTTGGTGCAAAGTCCTGCAGCTCTGAAGGATGAATCATCTGCTTTTACCACCACTTGAAATAAACGATAATGGCTTGGCAGTCTCTTGTATATTAATAGCCTTGTCATTTTACCTTCCTCCTGCTCTCTTTATTCCACATTGGAATTATACATGGCAAAAGTGGATTCAGATCTGATAGTCTTACCTTTGTTTTTAACTGCCAAGAAAGCCCAACAGGAGTTCAAAATGTCCCCTGCACCCTGACCAGATCGAGTTTTCCCAGTTATCTCCTGCTGTAGTTCTTGGCTACATTACCATTTTCAACTTCTCTATAGCACTTAGTGATGGAAATAATCAGAACTATTTTCTTGTCTGTGCATTGCCTGTTTCCTGATTTACAATTGTGAATGTCCTGAAGACAAAGACTTATTCAACTTTTATTATATGCCAGAAGAGCACCTATGAGAAAGTGAGGCAGAAACTGGCTGTAATTATATACCAGAGGGCAGGTGTTGGAACAGCAGAAGTGCTTTAAGAAAATGACAATTTTCCCTATACACAGAAGCTTTGACATATGGAGACCCTTTCCTCCCAAACCCTGCTTCAAACAAAAACAAAAGGGGCTTGGCTCCATCTCTGGTCCATCTCAGACTTAATTATTAAGTATAAAGGGTTAAAAGTAGGCCTGGAAATATGGCTTCGAGATTAAGATCACTAGCTGCTCTTACAGAAGACCCAGGTTTGATTGCCAGCATCCACAATTCTCCACATCGGTCCCAGAGGATCCAATGCGCTTCTGGCTTCTGCAGGTAGCACGCAGGCAAGTGGTGCACAGACACACATGCAGGCAAAACCCTCAGACACATAAAATAAAATAAATCCTTTAAAAGAGAAATATAATCCTGGAGGTTTAATACGAAAATTCCTTTCTTTGATGTAGTGTGTCCACTTTGCTTGTGAGATGGGTCACTTCCAGGGCCTCCGAGACATGGAGAAAGGTGACTAGTCCTTTGTGTCTACCTGTCTGCTCTTGAATCTGAGGCAGGGAGAATGATGAGGCAGTGTTTCTGGAAACCTACTTGACTATAGCTTTAACTCTTCATAGTCTTTATTAGGAGGAGTGTAGCACGAATCTTAAAAGGTCTTATTAATAAAAAAAAAAAAAAAACTCGGGAGCCAGATATTGGGGTGGATGCTGAAAGATCAGAGAGGCAGAGCCAGCCACATCTAACCTCACCAACTTCTCAGCTGATCCTGTTTCCTCAGACTGGAAGCCTCTGAGTCCTCATCTGGAATGGATCTCAGCTGAACTGCTGCTCAAAAGCCTAAGAACTTAACTAGCCAAAAGTTTCTAGTTTCTGGTCTTCACACCTTATATACCTTTCTGCTTCCTGTCATCACTCCCTGGGATTAAAGGCTCACTTCCTGGGATTAAAGGCATGTGTCACCATGCCTGGCTGTTTCCAATGTGGCCTTGAACTCACAGAGATCCCAGATGGATTTCTGCCTTCAGAATGCTAGGATTAAAGGTGTGAGTGCCACCATTTTCTGGCCTCTATATCTAGTGGCTGTTCTGTTCTCTGACCCCCAGATAAGTTTATTGGGATGCACAATATGTCGATCACAGCGGAGTGTGTTAGAGTTTCTATTGCTGCAAAGGGACACCATGACCACGGTACTCTTATAAATGAAAACATTTAACTGGGGTAGCTCACTTAAGTTTCAGAGGTTCAGTCCATTATCATGGCATGGATCATGGTCACCTGCAGGCAGACATGGTGCTGGAGAAGTAGCGGAGAGTCCTACATCTTGCAGGCAACAGGAAGCCAGCTGAGATACTGGGTGATATCTTGAGCATAGGAAACCTCAAAGTCCACCCCCACAGTGACACATTTCCTCCAAAAAGGCCATACCCACTCCACCAAAGCCACACCTCCTAATATGAGATTACATTGAAACTACCACAGGATGTATTGGGATTTTCTATTCTGTTTGCCACAGACTCTACATTTTCTTTTAAATTACTCTGAATAGGAGGAGAGAAGATAGAGGTACAGTTAATCATGTCCCTCAAACTACAAAATCCAGCAACTCCACTGCCTGTCTTCTACTGTGCTCTGTAGCACACCCATTCACATTGATCTTGCTTCTGCAGCTTCTCTGGCACTACGATTGGTCCTGGGACCCTCCACAACTTCCAAAGTGCCCAAGAGCCTGCCAGCACCTTGCTGTTTGAGATAATTGATTTCACCCTTGCACCTCAATTATGAGCTTCTCTGCCTCTTTGTCCAAATGTAGCTTTAGCTCCTCTGTGCCTTGCTGGTTTCAAGACCCAGCACTCATTCATTAATTCCATTGGTACTTTGCAGTTAGGCATCAGCTCAGTGCCACTTAAATGGGCATATTTTACCACATACCATGTCCTTCAAATATGAATCCACTTCCATCAGCCTTTGTCTCTCTTCCCCACCCTTGTGAACACACACACACACACACACACACACACACACACACACACACACACACACGGAGGGGACAGAGTATGTGTGTATGCACATTGCTATAGACTTCTGTTGCATGGGCAACCACAGTGTGCTAATTAACCTCAGTGGTCAATTTTTAGTGCTATAGATCTCTCTTGTACTGTGTCTTTCATGTTCTCATCAGCTCTATTTGAACCAGCATCTGCCCTACTGCTTCATTGCAATATCCCATGCAAACTTCACTAATGGCCTCTCTGTTGATCCAGCCAATGGTCACTGTTATCCTTTGCCTTGCTCACACATGAATGAAGCTGTCAATAGTCTAGAAACACCCTCTACCACCATTTGCTGGTGACCCTCAGTCTCCATCACAGACATGTCTCTTCTCTGTTGTGGGCTGGTTCCACCAGACTAGAGTATTTGTTCAGTTGTTCAATGGTCCAAAATATAGAGTCAAGTTTTATACATGCCATTTCCACTTTCTGTGGACATGTCCTTGCTTGCAGTGTATATATGGATGTGGAGTTTTATTTCTTGACCAGATACCTCCTGGGTTCTTAGAAGTAACAGATGTGCTTGCTCTAACAATTACCAGTTATTTCCTAATGCTATTAATGATAAGAATGGCAGATAAGTTTTGCTGCATACTGACCATGTGTGAGACACTACACAATGTTTCAAGGGGATGCAAGAAGTTAGAAGTGTTCTAAATCTCATTTTTATGTGTATGTAGGACCTAGGGACACTGAACTAATTTATTTGTGAATATTAATCTACCATCTATTTGGGGATCTAGAATTCAACCTCTCCCTGCCCTATCTGTAGGAGAGCCCAGAGGATTGGGCTATGCCCGATGCTGCCTCTACTTCCACTGTCAGTCTAGATGTTCTGAACCAGACTGTCCTCTGCTTGCTCCTTCATCAACCTCAGTACCTGGCACAGCCATATAGATTACTATCTGTAGCTCACTTCTCTCAACTGTACCCAGCATCTTGGTCTTATGAAATCCTAGATAATTAACAAGTAAATGGTCTTTCATGATTTGTATAAACTAGTGTACTTTCTCTTACGTTAAGAGAGAAAGCATGATGTGTGTGCTACAGTTGGGTCCAAGCTAGAGCAGGAACACATAGACTTTATGACTAGCATCTGTGATTTCATCCTTAAGCCACACACATAGCAAGCAAGGCACACAACAGTTTGATATTTGTTAAATTTGATAATTCACAACTGACAAGGGGTGCTTGCTGCTATTCTGATCAATGGCTAGTTTGGTTCACTTATGAAAACACAGCTGCTATGTTAACATTTTGTTTAGATGCAGCTTGAATAATAAGTTGCATTACAAATAGCCAGGGATAGAAAAATATACCTCTACACACATACACACACACACACACACACACACACACACACACACACACACACACACACACAAAACTAAGCAATAAATGTAAATTTTTATTTCTAATGGAGCATTAGAAGTACAATGCAACTTAGGGAACTGTTCTCACAGCAGTAACTAAAAGTTCTTCTTCCATCTCTCATGTTTTCATTTCTCTGCTGTCACCCTGGTCACCTGGGAAGAGCCTTCTCCCCTTTGTCTACTCCTACACTCAGTCTAATAAGCTGTTCATCTTCATTATTAGAAATTTCCTCAGTTGCAGTTGCTCTCTCCTGTGATTCTTCCAGCTTTTTCTTCCTGAAATTCTTCTTGAAGTACAGTTTTGATACTGGATACCCTTATGAAATGTCCCTGTTGCCCACAGGATAGCATGCAGTCTCTTGGCAAGATTCAGTGTTAGCATTAGGCTGTCCAGCCTCCCAATCCACCTTAATTTCCCATATTTACTCTTCACACAAACATTTCTGGCAAACTCCTGTTTCTTTCTCAATTATTCTACCTTTCTGTTTTGAATTTCCTGGGGTTGCCCATGTCTGCACTTTGGAAGCCTGGAAGCCCCTGTTCTTCTTGTGATAGGCACAGCCTATGAAAAAGACTCTTCCTTGGAGTACTGGGGTTCTCCTGAAACTTAGTCTTATATTTCAAATCTCCAATTCCTTTTCCTAGCCTATGCTTTATATATAAGGTCAAGGTGGTATATGAGTTCTTTTTGTATATTCCTTTATCACCCAGGCTAGGACCTGGTAAAGATGACTACACAGCAAACATTTGGAGGACAGGGAAACAATAATAACATTGAGTAATCTGCACAAGTCCTTGTAGGTATACTACAAATGTGCTTATGAGAAAGTTAGTAAAGTGCTTAAATCTCAACCTGTAAACAGGTGCCTGGGATTCTCATGTGGGGGACCTAAAGACCTGCCTATTTTGGTTACTCAGGATTAGGATTAGTAATGCCTAATGGTCATTGGAGAGTATTCTAGGCCCAAGTGAACACGGACAAAATCTCCTTAGGACAGACAATACCAGATACATCATTTGAAAGAGCAAGGGAAAACAAAAAACACAAAGCCAATTGTTTAGGAAGTCTTAAGAAACTTAAGAGTGTGACAACAGTGTTTGGATCAGGGAGAAACCCTGTGAAATTACAGAGGCCATAGGCTGACCAAGGTGGTTCTTCCAAGCAGCTATGAAGCAGGAGAGGCATAACCATGCTCTGTAGTCATTTCTCCTCTGCTGCATCAGAGTCTGAAGTAGTGGTTCTCAACCTCCCTAATGCTGGGACCCTTTAATATAGTTCCTCATGTTGTGATGACCCCCAACAATAAATTTTTTTTATTGCTACTTCATAACTATAATTTTTCTACTGTTATAAATCATAATGTAAATATATATTTTTTCCAGGGGTCTGAACCCCTGTGGAAGGGGCATTCACCCCAAATGGGTCACGACCCACAGATTGAGAACCACTCATCTGAAGGAAGGCCCCCTTTATGCTGGCCTCAGTGGTAGTAGGCCACACAAAATTTTATGCAGGGCAGTAAAAAATGCTTGTTGAGTGCCTTCTGTGTACTCAATGTCTAACTTTGATGGATGTGGTTGAAAAGCTGAGATATATGGTGTGTATGTGTGTGTGTGTGTGTGTGTGTGTGTGTGTGTGTGTGAGAGAGAGAGAGAGAGAGAGAGAGAGAGAGAGACAGAGACAGAGACAGAGACAGAGACAGAGACACAGAGAGAGAGACTGAGCTTACTTCAGTGACAACAACTCACTATAAACAAACTCAGAAAGAAATGCCCATAAAAAAAAAACAGGTAGAGAGCAGTGCTCAGAACATGACAAAGCAGAGTGGTGCAGAGGGTTTATCAGATTAGTGTGCTACAGCAAAACCTCTCCACAGAGCCTTCAGGCCCACAGTGCTTTCTAGAGCAACAGGTGAAAGAGGAGGATGCTAGTGATCAATAAGAGCTTGTCACGCAAATCTCTGAAGTCATTTCAGAGGGTCTATGCAAAAGAAGTACTCCAAGGATGCTGGTGTGCAACCCCACCTCTCGGCTTTCTCATTTCTTCTTTTGGTATTCTCTGGAGCAGAGACCTAAGAAAAAAAATGTCTGCCCTATTGCAGAGAGGCAGTTTCCAAAGCCTACTCTAATACCCAGGCCCCAAGGCTGAGCAGCAAACAATTTTGAGTCGGTACCCCTATGGAATTCAGTCTTCCAGTGAATGCCTTTGCCTGATCCTGTGCTGGTGACTGTTCCCTTGCCTCCTGGGTACACATGGAATTGACCTATAGAGTGATACAGAACAGAGGTTACTAAGGTTACTAGGGAGAATCCCTAAGCATCTCTTCTTCCCTGTGCCAACGGTGGTGGTATTGTCCAGCTTCCTTCGGATGCCAGCAGATGTGTAGAGGGTGTGGAACAAGACCAGGAAAAATCAGCGATGCTAGGGGAAGATGTGGAACAGCATGGGGCTCAACAGGTAGTAAGGAAGAACATAAGGACCTCAGAGCTAGTCAGGGGTCTGGAAGGGGTCACAGCAAAGTGCCCCCCCCCCCCCCCCGCCCACTGGCCTGTGTGAGCCTACTCTGGCCCAGCCAGTCGAGTCTCCCCAGGCCCCAACCGCTAGCGCGTTTTCCCCAAGCCCTGAGCCTCACGCTGCAGGCTCGCCTCCTCCTCCCTCCTCCTGCCCCCCCCCCCCGCCCGCCCTGGCTGTCTGGCAGCGCCGCAGTGCTGGCGGCTGGGGGCCTTGGCGACAAAGCTCCCTCCTCTCCACCCCTCTGCCTGCCCGCCCCAGCCTCGCTCCCCGCTGCCGCAGTGATCACGTCGTCGGAGATTTCCATCGGGGCTCAAGGGGCGGGCCCATGGTGCGAAGCGCGATCTGGGGCGGGGCGAGTGGGAGGAGTGAAAGTTGGAGCCCAACAAAACCCTCCACATCTCTCTGAGCAGCCAGATCTGCGCTGCGACCTCAACACAGGTGGTCGTGCCAGGTACCGCCGAGATGTTACCCAAAGTTCTCCTGATGCTCCTCAACATATTCCTGGCCCTCCAGTGGAGGTGAGTCTCCATCCCACTACCCGAGAGCCCTCTGTGCCCAGGAGGCTTCCGGATTCCCGGTGTTCCTTATCCCAGCTCCCGCTTTGCCAGGGGCTATCCTGATGGCTAGGCCAACCTGGACACTTGTCCCCTCCATACGCACCACTCTCCCGTGTGCCCCCTTGTAGGAGGGTGTTCCGGACTGACTACGGGGAGCGTGGGGGAAGGAGGTGGGACCGTCTTCTGTTGGAGTCGTGGACTCTGGTTGGCCCTCAAAGCCCCGGAGCTGGCTGCTAGGCAGCAAGAGCACCTGGTTCCCTCTCGGAGTCTGACGCAGGAAGAAGGGAAAGGGCGCGCAGAAACCGCTAGAGCTAGCGCAAACAACTCAGGGTTGTGCTGGGGACTTCGGGGAAGGTGGCTACTGGGCTAGGGGACCTGAAGTGCCTCGAAATGCTTGAGTGTTTCCTAGTCTGTTCACGCTTGCTCACATTTTTCTCCCGGTGTGCCTGCTGAGTACCAGGCATGATGTCAGGCAACTCTGACTTTACTTGTTTCCCCATCCCTTCGCGTCGCGTTTTCCTTCCAGTCCCAGACAGGAGGAGCCTGAGCCTTGCTTATCTCAGGGTTCCCATCCCATCTGCCTTCCTTTTCCCTTCTCACACCAAGGCATCCTGCTTGGTCTTAGGGGCAGACCTGAGCCAGAATGTTTTTCTTTCCTGAGGTCTGTGGTTTGTGGCCTGGATTTCTAGCCCCCTCCCTTTTTCTGTTTTCTCTTGAGCAGCCAGTGTCCCTCCCATAATTCCCTGACCCTGGGCATTGGTAAGAAGGATATTCCTAGGATTTCTGGCATTTTATGGTGGAAGATGAGTGTTCCGTGTGTTTTTAAATTCTCTTTTCGTTCTTTCTTTCTCTCTTCCTTCCTTCCTTTCTTTTCTTGGAGACTGTTTTTTTGTGGGGTATGAGCTGTCAGAAGTTCTTAAGCTTCCTGATATGTTGAGGTTTCTAGAAGATTCTATGGCATTGGGCTTGTGTCTTGTCATTAGTTTGTTTTGAGGAGGGGCAATATGTCTTCTCTTCCCACCCCAGGTTATAGCTCCTCAGGGAGGCATATGTGGCTCTCTTCTGACTCCCTGGTGGCCAAGGTGAGGCTGGCCTTCTCAGCAGGGTCTTGGTAAATATTTCTAAGTGCATACTAGCAATTTCTTGTTATCCATGTCCCTTTAGATGGGATTTTTCTGGGAAAAAAAGATGGCTGAGGATGAGGGAGGGGCGTGAAGAAGAAGGGAGGGAGATGAGAGGGGAAAACAGCCCATCTAGTGGGGGTGGGAGGAACAGACACTCACACACTGTCAGCATGGCAACCTGTGATGTCAAGAAAGGGGAGGTGGCAGTGGAGTGTATTGGACCAAACTTAGATTTGATCCGGGTTCAGCTTCAAATCAGGTGTGTGATTTTGAGCATAGCCCTCCCCTTATATGGGTTATCTATCAATAAATTGAAAAGGCTAGCATATTTGAGAAAGAAACCCAGGGCTTTCCTCATGCTCCTTTGCTCCCCTCTTCAGCCAGATTTGGAAGGTGGTAGTGCAGAGCTTCAGTCTCATCTAGGATTTTCACATATGGAGGGCTGTGGATGTCTGAAAAGCTTCCTTGGAAGATCCTACTAGGCCATGTGATTTTTCTAGGCTTTATTCTTTCTAGCCTTGAAAAAAAGCTTGGTGGCTTTTTGGAGATGAATATGTATACACAGGAGCTTCTTAACCCCAACGATCTCAAGGTGTGGCTATTTGTTTGTTTACACTGGCAAAATCAAATTGAAGGACCAAAGCAACCTCCACCCCTCATTCATCATTTTTCTTGCAGGCTATTTCAGAAATGAGAAATGGCACCAGCTTAGCACATCTGTATGCCAATTAAACTACTCTAAAAGCTTGGAACACTTCAGGAAAAATGTGCACTTTGGTGTCCAATTGCCAGTCCCCTAGTCTGCAGCACAGCAACCTGCTCACCCTAGTCTCTTGTTCTCATTTTAGGGATTAAGGTTGCCTGGTAGCTTTAAAATAACATTTTAGAAGTGTAATATACAAATATGTAAACACAGCAATCATAAATGAACAACAGCTCAGTGAATTTTCATAAAGTAAGCATGATCAGGTAACCAGCACCTAGTTGATAAGGAAGCAATCTGCACCACCTCCCTACCACCCCCAAGCCTCACCAAATGTGCAGTCTTCATAAAGGAAACTGCTCTCTTGCCTTTCAACATCAAATGTTAGTTAATGCTGATATCTTTTTCAAATGCTTTTAATTGTATTTTTTCAAGGATATATAGTGAACTGAATTTCCACATAGCCTTAACTTTAATGAAGAAATTGATGATCATTTATTTTCTCTGCCTCCTACATACCTACCACCCAATTTAACTTAGGGTCTTTTTTTAAAGAATAAATCTCAGACTTGATATCATTTTGTATGTAAATATTGTAGTCATTAAGGGCTTCACCAATAAAAAAGTTGTCATTATACCAGATATTTAAGAATGATTTAGTCATACTTCAGTGATTCAGTGTTAAAATCTTTATCATATGTTTTTGACAGTTTTGGTTTTAAAAATCAGGACTCAAGTATGGTCTATATCTTAGCAGGTGGGATTTTTTTTTAGTTGGGTGGGATATTTTATTGTTAAAATGCCTTTTTACTGAACTAGAACCCATATACAGAAAGTTGTTCAAATAATAAGCATATAACTGATGAAGTATCACAAAATGTCCATAATGGGACCCTTTCATCACTACCTGTCATGCTAACCTCAAACACTGTGGGGGACTTTCATACATTAGCAGATGGATTTCTAAAGTGTTGTTATTATTATAATTATTATCATTATTATTGCTATAGTCATTGTTGGCCCTGATACCCAAGATGGTCTCCTATTGGTTATCCATTTCCTGGGTGCAGGACACAGTATAGAGACAGCCACAAAACACTGCTCTATAGCCTGCCTTCCTCCACTTCAGAGCCTCAATATGAGTATTACAGAACCATCTCAGGAATTTTTAGTCCTACCTGCTTGCAAGTATTCCTCAGCCGCCCTGTCCTTTGGCCTGCCCTGTTCTCTCAGGTGCTGCAACTCAGGCAGATGTGAGGCCAAGGTTAGCAACAGTAGGCAGCACAGCAGCTGATTGGCCAGAGTTCACAGAAAAGATGCCCACCTACTTGATTTCACATGAAATGGCCTTTGAAAATTTAGTGTAATATTTGTTGTTGACTATTTTAAAGTAAAGAATTATGAAAGAAGGATTGCATACAAAGTCTCCAAAGAGCAATAAAATTTAAAAGGAATTATCAAGTTTAATTTGTTAGTACCTCCTCATTTACTATCACTATTCACTAATTAAGCCTTGTGTTGTAAATATATTTGTTTTCTCCTGTCCTAAAAGGCATCAGCCTGATTAGAGGGTAGAATTTAATTTTTTGGTTGTATATTCCAGGGTTGGACCTCACATTAAACTGGAGAATAAACCCCCTGCCCAAGATAATGTAGTCTTCGGCCCTCAGCCTCAGCCTGTGTCTAAACCTGTGCTTCAGCCTGAATCCCCTGCCTATGATGATGTAGTCTTCGGCCCTCAGCCACAGCCACACCCCAAATCCCCTGGCCATGATGATGATGTAGTCTTTAGCTCCCAGCCGCAGCCTCTGCCTCAGCCCCAGCCAGAGCCAGAGCCCCAGCCTCAGCCCTATCCCCTGCCTTGGCCAGTGCCTCAGCCCCAGCCTGACTCAGAACCCCAGCCCCAGCCCCAGCCTGAACCCCAACCTGAGCCCCAGCCTGAGCCTGAGCCCCAGCCTCAGCCCCTGGCTGGGCGCCAGCCTCTGCCCCATCCCCTGCCTCGGCCCCTGCCCCTGCCCCTGCCTGAGCCCCAACCCGAGCCCCAACCTCAGCCTGAGCCCCACCCTCAACCCCAGCCCCAGCCTCACCCTCAGCCCCAGCCCCAGCCTCACCCTGAGCTTCAGCCTCACCCTGAGCCCCAGCCTCTCCCTCAGCCCCAGCCTCAGCCCCAGCCTCAGCCTCACCCTGAGCCCCAGCCTCAGCCCCAGATCCCAGTCCAGATCCAGGCTGGGCGTCAACTCCGACCCAGGCCCCAGCCTGAGCACCAGCCCCAACACCAGCCCCAGCCCCAGCCCCAGCCTGAGCCTCAGCCTGCACCGCTGCCCGAGCCCAAGCCGGAGCCGCAGCCGCAGCCGGAACTGGAACCCCATCCAGAGTCAGAATCCCAGCCCCAACAGGAGCCTCAGCCTGGTGGAAAGAAGCTTACAGAAAAAGAAACAAAACTCACTGTTGATTGCTCGACTGAGCACTCAGGAGAGAACCTGACAAGAGCTTCTCGAATCCTTAGCACCATCCTGAGTAACTATGACCATAAACTGCGCCCTGGCGTTGGAGGTGAGTTCACAGAAGAAAGCCATCTCCTCTCTTGAAGGAAAAGCAGGTTTCGTATGTAGTAGTGGGCAATGAACATGAGTTATAGATGATGGTTCCACATACAGACAGGAACAACTGGAGCTGATCCACCAGGTAAGCCACAATGACTCCTCTAGGTCAACACTTTCCCCCTCAGTTTTTCCAATTCCAAAATAAGATGAATAATCTGAAAGTGTATGCCTAACCCTTACAGTCCATTAGCTGGGGCTTTCCATGGAAGAACAAAGGAAGTAGGACTGGCCCTCTTCCCTCCCTTTTGATGACTCCCTCTTTGGTGGCATGCCTCTATGTGACATTCACCCTGTACTACTTCTTGCCTTACAGAAAAGCCCACTGTGGTCACTGTTGAAGTCTTTGTCAACAGCCTCGGGCCTATTTCCACCCTGGACATGGTGAGTACTGAGCTTTGATGACAGTTTTTCCTAGATTGGGCACCAAGATAAGGAACATGCCACATACTTTTGCTTTCTGCTCTTCATGTTACTGCTACTACAGGAAGTTGGTTTTTGTTGTTGTTTTGAGGGTCAGGTGGGGATTTTTAACCATAATTAAGCTAAGAACATGAATGGAAAAGGTAAGTCCTTTGCTGCCTGAAGAGGACCTTTGGAATTGTGACTCTAATCTTCAGTTTTTCATTCAAAATAAAAACAATAAAACAACTGTAAATACCACAATGGAATGCCTCTCTTTTGTCTGATTATTTATATGAACTTAAATCTACAGATACCATTTCTTGCTGTATACCTGTCCCTATAATTTTGTCTTAATTCTTTTGTCTCCTTTCCTTTCCACTATTATCAATATGATCCTCAGTTAACCATCATCATCATCTTCTACCTGAACTATGCAAATGTTTCCCTGTCCAGCCCTACTGAGCAAGCTTCCTCAGTGATGTGCCTCTTATATTTATAGTTCAACCCCACAATCTAGCAAGCATGCCCTCTATGACTCTGCTTTTTTTCACCCCAATGAAGTCTATAAACTATGACCACACTATAATAAGCACATTCCTGGACAACCTTGTACCTCAGATGTGGGCTTTTGTTCAACTTTGAGATGCCATTGCTCTACTTTTTCACTCATTCAGGGTCCAGCTCAGATAACACCTGTTTGTGACAACTTCTCTGACTCGCATAGCAACTAATTGATCCCTTCATACACCATACCCTTCTCTGGGCATTCACATTTTTCTGGCTTACAAGTAGTTTATCTTCCCTAGCTCATTTCATGGTAATTAATTGTTTTATGTTGGTCTTATTCTCTCTGTTATGAAATACTTGATATTAAGAACGTAGTATATGGTATCTGACAAAATGAATTACAAAAGATGCTCTGCAAAATTTAGATGTGCAGTATCTGACAAAGAAAGGTTGTAGTAACCAGTTCCATAATAGCCATGGACAGTTTGTCCAAAGGTAGAGCCAGTTTTAATATACTTAAACTTAATAAGCACTGTGTGATCTGGGTGAGTAAAGAGGACTGATGTTGAGGTGGGTATTCCTGATAGACTCAGAGGTAAGTAACCTTAATGGAAATCAATCTTTTTATATAGAATGAGTGAGAGGCTCAGAATTGTTTCTTCCTCTTTATTATGTCATTCTTAATTTTAGCAAGCTGGCTTGTTTCTTTACTAGTAAGCTTCCCACCTTCACGTAGTTAGTGTTGGCTAAATTTCATAGGAGAAATTTATTAGAGGAGAAACCACACACGTTGATAAATACAACAAATGATCCTAAGTTGTTTGGCTCTGTATTCTGAATGAGTGTCCTATAAACCCAACAAGCAATGGAAAACTTCTCAGGCAATTTGTGTAAGTTATAATTTGTGGGAACTAGCTTCTATCCTCTGCAAGAGTCCTTGTGGCAGCAGACTATTAGCCCCATTTATCCACCATCTATCTCTCCTTGTTCAACTTCTATTAATCCGTCTAGCATTAGTCTCACCTGAGCTTTTATTTATGCACAATCTAATCACCTAGAAGTCACTCAGCTTGATATCATACATGGAACTTGTTCAGTATGAAGATCAGACTGGGTGTTTTCAGAGTTAGGCAAGGAGGGGAGTAG
>CABHPQ010129727.1:9392-35138 GCA_902168405.1 Peromyscus aztecus | reverse complement strand
CTACTCCCCTCCTTGCCTAACTCTGAAAACACCCAGTCTGATCTTCAAAGCAGTGATTAGTCTGGAAAAAACTGCCTGGTCGCAGCATCCCCACTTGCTAATGTTGGCTCTTACAATGGTAATTATTGCAGGTGATTCTAATTAAGCCAGCTCCGAAACACTGCATTTCTATTTCAACTCAACTAAAAGAGATCCATCTCTAGTTCCCTGTCAAACTGGGGGAAAATTTAATCACAAACCATTAGTTTTATGTTGATGTATGAGGAATTTATAATTGGTGTCTTCTTAAACAGCAGTAAAATACTTCTTTTTAATATTGTATAGCAGACCTCCAGCACAGTTGGAGATGAAGATTTCCCATCAACCACCATACAGTTCATGTGCTAGGATGCAGATAAGACTTTGCCAGCTACTGGGAAGGTGCAAATTCTTTGAAGTCTCTTTGTGAAGGTAGGTAGAGTAGGACAGGACAGAATATGACAGGACAGGGCTGGGCAAGATCAGGAGTTCTGCCATTATCTGCCGCTTTTCTAGTTCATTGTGGTAAACACTTTGCCCTTTACTTTCTTTTCTGGCTACCAGCAGTCTGGTGGCTGCTTCCAACACTTATTGCCCCAGTGCAGTAAAAGCCAGCAGGGATTTTGTTCCCTCTTCTCCGAGGGTGCTAATGCCCTTTAGCTTCTGGGTCACAGTGTCTCACTCATGATGGACAAATGTTCTATCACTGAGGTATATTATTGACCTCTTTCTGTAAATTTTTTTTTAACTTTTGAGGCAGGGTCTTACTCATTTGTCCAAGCTGGGGCCTTGATTCAGTACATCCCAGGCATGACTTAAACTTTTCACCTCCTTCAGCCTCCCAAGAATCTAAGATTACTGGCCTGTGTCATCAGGCCCATCTGATACTTGTTATTTGGTGCAAGATTATTCAGATTATTCAGGAAAGTCCTGGTGAAGTTGGACCTTGACACCCAAAGGTGGTTTTTTTTTTTTCTTTTTTTTTTTTTTTTTTTTTTTTTTTTTTGGTGCGAGTGAAGGCAATGACAGTGTAAAGCTATGGTAATGGTGCTCTGAGTGGCAGAGCCAGTGTGCTATCCTGACTGTGTGACTTTGGACATCTTATCGCTCTGAGTCTCAGTTTACCTACTTCTAAAATAAATTAGGCAACCAGCCTTTAATTGTGCTGTGGCATAGCTCTGGTGCTTGCTTCAAACTGATTACAATTGTATTGCCATCTGCGTACTGCCCTACAAGTTCCAGCCATATGAACTTCTTGCTTCTTGCGCTTCTTATTAAACATCCCCCTTGATGTTTAACAAACAGTCTATGGGATCCATAATAACTAGAGACCACATAATCATGGAACTAACTATTCATGTGTACACACTCTTCAGAGATTATATGGGCACTTATTTGAAAGGAAAAATAAAACAAAGCACAAATGTAATTCTCCTTGTTAAAAAAAAAACGACAATAGATACACATTTTCTTTGTAAATCAAATTATTTCATTTTAAAATATAGTTCTGTGGAATGAAAGGTTGGGTTTAATTAATAGCTATGTGCTGTGAATAAAATCTGAAAGAGAACCTTTCCTGTGTACAATGAGTTGTGTGTGCTTATACATTTCTGAGCACTTTTGAGCTGGGATTTTTTATTTGCAGTGTAGTGGCTGAAAGAGTGTTGACATAGTAAGAGTAGCACTATGGTGCTATATAACTGCAATGACATGTTGAGTTCAACTGTGTAATGATCCACCATAACACAGGGATTTATTGATGAATGCAATGTGCTACCTATTTGGGAATATTACTCTTTTCAGACCATATGACAATGGAAAATTTCTGCACCCAAACATATGTTACTTTACTCTTTATAGTCCTCAGTGGATGCAAGCCTAAGGGTCTGTCAATGACACAAGGCCTTTGCCTACTGGTAGAGAGAGGAGAGGCCACAATGTCAGCTACAAAAGGAAGCAGAGCTGTTTAAGGGAACTTCCCACGAAGATGAGGCAGAATACTTACAAGTGTGAGATTATCCCAGGCTTTGTAATAAGATCCCATATCAAACAACAAAACAAAAATAATGAAATGTCACTTCTGGAGATGAATTCTCCAGAACAGAATTTAGACTTTATATTCTTCTTCAAGGCACAAAGGAGTTTTGTATGAGAAAGTAGAAAGTAGGAACCTCATTTGTGGCAACCCTTTCTATAGTTCTGAGCTGTGGAAGAATGGTATTAATCACTACATAACGTGGGGACTTAGCTCCCTTAGTTGTGGCATTTGAGCTGGACATGACTGACTTCTTGGCTTTGTTAACGTCTGAGTCCCTTTCAGTCCCAACACTGAAAGAATTGGATAAAAAGAAGGAACTCTATCCCTCTTCTGCTTCTTAGGCCAGTGTATCATATATTCTACTATGCTATCTTCAGGGTTCCCTGTTAAGTAGTGACAAACACCACATTTGCATGTGACTATCCCTTGTCTACTTAGCCCCAACTATATGGTTTTCTGTCCCTTTTCACCAGGAATATTCCATTGACATCATCTTCTACCAGACCTGGTATGATGAGCGTCTTCGTTACAATGACACCTTTGAGACCCTTGTTCTACATGGCAACGTGGTGAGCCAGTTGTGGATCCCAGATACCTTTTTTAGGAATTCTAAGAGGACTCATGAATATGATATCACCATACCCAACCAGATGGCTCTCATCCACAAGGATGGAAAGGTGGTGTACTCAGTTAGGTATGTCAAGCCTTTAGTGTTTCATCTCCTAGGTCTCTCTCACTCCTTTAACTAAGGACTTTTATGCAGATATATCATCCTGAATAATGTTCCTAAAAGCCTGTGCAATTTTTCTAGACCAGGAATTCAACCTCATCCTGTGTAGATATAGACACTGAGATCTTAAAATAAAAGATACTACTTAAAGACACATTCTAAGTTTGTGGCAAACTTGGGAGCTGTTATAGGTTCCCAGTCTAGAAGGTGCCTGCATGACTGCATTGCCGGGACAATTTCATCCCAAGTGGGCACTGTATATAAAGACACGTCCACGGTGGTGGAATTGTTCAGGCAGAGTAGAACTACACCAGTTGGAAATGTATCCAAGACTAGGCTACATAACTTGAATGCTGGGAAGGAGATTCTTGTGTCAGTGGTGTCAGGTATGGAGGTGGTGGAGAGTAGAAGAGTATAGAATAAGAACACTGGGTTGAGCAAGGAAGAAAAATCAATCTAAATGGTTCCATGTACTTCTCTGATGATGGAGTCCAGTAGTCAGATGTTAGAAGCTCTTCTTCCTCTCTTTGTATCACTACTTTGAGCTTTTTGTCTTAAATTCTACTGACGCCATTCATTGGAGGTGATCCCCTGGTCAATGTTGAGTGAATACGTAAGTGCTCAGAGCCAGCCTAATACGGCTCCTTTCTCCCTTCCAGGATGACCATTGATGCGAGATGTTCACTCCACATGCTCAAATTTCCAATGGATTCTCACTCTTGTCCTCTGTCTTTCTCTAGCTGTGAGTACCTTCTTAGGTTTCTGAGGATCCAGAGAGATGTGCTGGGCCCCTCTTTTTCTCATCTTTTCCTTTTACGTTTTCTGCTTCTCCTTTTTTTCCCCATGATGGTGCCAAGGTTGCTACAAGCCTCCATCTCCCATCCTCACTTCCTTTCCTGCCAACAATGCTGTGTTTGCGTTACCTTGGCTTTATGTTGGATTCTTCCCTCACCCTTGCTCTACCTTAAGCTAGTCATCGGCTTCTAAAGTGTACCTGAAGTATGTCTGCTCCTCTCCATCTCTGCCTTGATGCAGGGCTTTATCATCTTTTGCTTGGACTTCTGCAACATCTTCACTTTGAAACAGAATGTGTCCTAAGCTAAATTCATTGTCTCTTCCCAACTCCTGCCTCCAAAGCAAATGTGTTGCTTCTGTGTTGCCATTGGCCTCATTGAAGGGTGCCATCACCCACCCAGTTGTCCAAGCCAAGAACTCTGACCTTCCCCTCTCATTAACCTCCTGCATCTACTCAGTCCACACATGCTGTTGCTGTTCCCTCCAAATCTCTATTGATCCCACCTATTTCTCCACATCCTGAGTTTTCATTCCTGCCTTCACTCATTTTATTGTGTCTAGACTACTGCACTGGCATCCCATAACTGGCACCTTGTCAACATAGTACACTTACATTAGCATCAGAGTGACCTAGCTGAAGCACCATATAAACCTGGTCACTTCCTCATTTCAAATATTTTCTTAGCTGTCATTGATCAATTCTAAATTCCTTAGAATGAACTTCAAAGCCCTTCATGACCTGACCCTGCTGTTCCCTGCTACATGACCCATCTGTGAAGTAGTTGCCCTAAAATTTTCCATGTTCACCTTTCTGTGCTTTCCTTTCACTCTCTTCAGCTTCATCTATATGGAGAATGTTTAATTTCAAAATTTAAAGTGAATACCCCCTGTTCTACAAAGTCTTTTCTTTCCTTACTTGCCTATTGTTCCATGGGAAGAGATTTTTCAGAACTCCAAAAATCACAGCTCTATGGCCTTACTCAGTGAAATGTTAATGCTGGAGGGTAAGTTCATGACTTACTCAAATTTGCATTCAAATACCAGGGCAAATGTATTTATTGAATGGACTTCAACAACCAGGCCAGAGGCAAGGTCCCAAAGCTGGTGAAAAACTCCAAAACATGGCTCAAGCTAATACCATGCTTGTGGGGCACTCAGCTGGGCTTCCTAGACTAATTCACTCCTCTTTTCCACGTTGATTTCCAGTTTCCTATGATGCACATGAGATGATCTACAAGTTGGAGAATTTCAAGCTCAAAATCAATGAGAAGAACACTTGGAAGCTATTCGAGTTTGATTTTATAGGAGTGACCAACAAAACTGAAATCATCTCAACCCCAGTTGGTAGGTGTGCAGTGGGAGCTCAGGTTGGGCAGACTCTGAGGGAATAGTACCAATAACTGGAAGTGGCTCTTTGTACCAATGCTGTGTAAAGAACACATGGAAATACTGTGTAGAACATTGCTTCCCTCTTACACATGCTAAGTACTTACAACTGTTTGCAGAGGAAACTGAGACTTTATAGCAATTCTCAGTCTCATCTACAAAGAAGTAAGTGCTTTGCCAAGCCCCTTGAAAGATGAGGTAAGTGGATACATTTTTGTGACTTTCAGAATGTTCATCTACCTTTGCTTTTTAGACCCTTTGGGCTCAATGTCTTTCTTATGTTACTGACATACTTAGACAACATTGGAGAGGGGGTACTTGTGTGATTTCTCCTAACCCAGAACCAATCCAAGCTGGATGAGTGGGAAGCAAGATCTACCCTAGCAGGAGGGGAAAGGGGAAGCTAGTATAATAATGGTAGCTAGTGAAGATTATGGGAGTCTGCAGGTAGTTACTCAGTCTAAATGGCTGCTGCAGCAACATTATCTTAAAGAAGCAACTGTGAAAAACACAGATTGTCACCAAAGACTTCATAGTGAAATAAACATAGGCATGGTGATATTTTTATTTTCCAATCTTGTTCCTAGCAAAGATGAAAGGGGCAGATTCTGGGTCTCTTAACTTGTAGCTCCCAAGTAGATGTGAGCATCTTTGCTTGTATTCCTAGGTGATCTGAATGAGGAGCCAAGGAATCTTCCCAGGGTAGCTTTGAGAGCAATCCTGGACCCTCTTCACAAGTACTGACAAGAATGTGGATGGAACAGGTCACCCAGCCAGCCTTTTGTCATGGGAAGCATTTTGCTTTGCTTCTGTGTGATGACACAAAATCTGCTTTTGCTGCTGTCGATCACTGGTTGAGGGAAGCATATGCTCATCTGGCTAAAGCTTTGCTTTCATAGTACTAGGCAGGGGGTGGATGCTGCTTTACAAATGCTTTTCCTTTTTCCTTGGGGGGGGGTGCTCTGAGAAAGCCACTTTACTTCCTTTGGTTTTGGGATCCTTGCTCTTCTACTAGATAACTATGAGTCTGCCTCTTAGTTCTCTGTACCTCAGTTTTTCCAGATAGGTGGAGATCCATCATCAGAACTGGCACAGGAGACAAGGCCCAGGGGCTTTCAAGTCACTAGTGGTTCCGTTTAGTAGATGGTTTGCTCATTGATTCAAAATGGTACCCTAGTGACTACAAAGCCCCAGAGCCTGCATCATCAGTGAAGCAATGGCAGTAGGTAAGCAATAGCTCTCCCTGTGGAGAAAGGAATAGGTCTTTTTTCTCTTCTGCTAGAGACTACTTGTTCTTAATTCATGATTTCTCCACTGCCAGAGTTATCTTTGAAACAGGTTCTAACTCTCCCAATTCAACCCTGGGGCAGTTCTTTCCATCTAGAGCACAAATGTACTCATTTTTCAGGGTTTAGAATGCAGCAGTGCCCTGCAACTTGGGCAGCCTTAGACCTTAGAGCAGAGTCCCTACTTCAGGAGCTGCTCAGAAAGTACAGTCCTGCCTGTAGTAAGTGAACCATCCTTCACTGATGGTTGTTGAGCCTCTGAGGAAATCTTCCCATGATCAGGAGTTCACTGTCTTGCAAGGAGACTTCTTCCTTTTCTAGAAAATTCTTCCCATCAGAAAATTCTTCTTGTTCATCTGCAATGAGAGTCTCTGGGACGTTTACCCATCAACCTAGTTCTTTTCCCTTTTAGCTACCAATTTACATTAACTGAAGTCACTCTTCCAATAAGTCAAATTTAAAGACCTAGTGTTACTGTCAGAGCATTAATTTGTATTCTATCAAGACTATGCTCCCCAGTTCCTTTACTTCCCTTTCTCTTCAGTGACATCAGTTCATGAGTCCTCTGGACAGTCTTTTAATTGTGTCTTTTGGACAGTGCTACTACCAACCCTGATCTGGACAAAGCAGGTAAGAACAAAAATCATCTTTAATACATTTCATTTTGTCTTGGCTTTTAGCCCTAGACATCTTTTTTACATTGGTGTTGTTTCTTCACTCATCAGAAAGAAGGAAACTCGTTAGTATCCTTCTCTCGGCAAACTTCCAGTTTTTAATAAATGAGGGAAGTTTCTTCTTTAGTCAGAATAAATAAGATTTAAAGAACGAAAAATCCAACAGCATAATAAATCTTGTGACAACGATATAAACTCAGATGTGAAGTGGCTACAGCCAATTTAAGGGAGTTTTAAATCATAGTCAAGACTCCAGGGCAGAAGAACTAATAATTTGATTATTCTGGCTAGTAGCATAGGGTGGTCCTTGGTGCAGTGCTGGAGGAATTATAGCGTTAAAGATACTACTATTCAAGAAACAAGTTTCCACTGACCCTAGACCACTTTTTGTCTTTTCTTTGAAGAATCTAAGAAGCTTTGTTCATCCAAGGTCAGTGCTTCTAACACCTGGAGAAAAGGCTCTCTTTTGGCACTGACCTACCCAGACTTGCCAGGCACCTGGTCTGTTTCCTGTAGAGTCTAAAGTGAGGACAATTAGTGTTTGAGTCTTCTTTCCAAGGCTATTACCCCATGGGTAGCAAACATCACTGAATATCATTGCCTTCCATGTCGTTCTAGGCTTGGTTGGTTAGGAGTTAAGCTGAAGGCTTTGCATGAGCCCTTCCTGGAAGGGACTTGAAGGTCCACTTAGTTCAAAGTCACAGAAGTCTATAGCATCACAGAGGTGGAAATTCAGGGCTTAGCTTCACAGAAAAGCTATAGTTGAAGCAATTTAATGTCCAGTGTCATGAGGAGAGTAAAAATGATGCTCTGGGCAAACCAAGTATGAAGTCATAATACCATGAGGAGTGTTAGGAACAGCATGTGTAACAGAGTATGCCAGCTGGAAATGCAGGTTTGATCAGCCTCTGACAGATCCATTCCTATCTAGAGTAAGAACAAGAAAAGATCAGCATGCCCAAATGAATCTGAAAGCCTAAGCTGCCTTGGAACTGGATATTCTACAGACCTAACATCTAGAGATTAACTAACATGTTCATTTTCAGCTAATTCTTCTATTTTACTAGGTTAGGAGTAATATATTAAGAACAAGGAGTCTAGGATTTGCTTACCAGGATAAATATGTAGGCTATCAGCTTCAATTAGTTTTGGGTAAGGCATGCGTGTTGTGTGTATGTATGTATGTGAGTCAGATCCAGAAGAAGTTAGACCTTAGCATCAGAATAAAGACTGTAGACTTTATTGTGTAGCTCATATATAGCATAATATGTCATATTTGGCTAACCCAAGAGGGCATGCTGTGAGGGTTAGCAGTGCAGATGAAATGGTGTGCTATTTGTGTAATGCACAAACTATACATGGCATTTCTCTAAGTAGGCAAGTCTCAGCTAGCCATCAGCTGTGAGGTCTTGATATCAAGATCACTTTTTTTTTAAGTGCTGATACTGTGGAAAAATAGACTTGGGGTGAGTGAATCAATTAACTGAAAGAAAATTCATTAATATTCTTATGCTGTCTTATCTCTCAACTGGCCAGGGGTCTTAGAGTAAGTCTGCCCTCTGGGCTTCTACTGGGCTGCACTGAAATAATGTGCCTTTATTCTAGAACTCTGATAGGGTGTCCCATGAGCTGGACAGTGGGATCCATAATATATATGTAATGCTAAACATCAGGCCAGTACTGCAATGCAGTGGTGTGTTTTATGTCTTTCAGGTGACTTCATGGTCATGACTTTCTTCTTCAATGTGAGCAGGCAGTTTGGCTTCATTGTCTTTCAAAACTATATCCCTTCTTCTGTGACCACAATGCTCTCCTGGGTCTCCTTCTGGATCAAGATAGAGGCAGCTGCAGCCAGGGCCTCTGTAGGTAAGAAAGTACGGTGATCGTAAATGTGGGCATATGAGAGTTATCTTGACCAAGGGAAATATCTGCCTTCTCCCGCTATCCTGTAAACAGTGTAAAGCATGGGTCAGGAGCTTAGCCCACCTTCACTCCTTGCTCTTATAGGGGTCAGTTCTGTACTCACCATGGCCACGCTGGGCACCCTTTCCCGTAAGAATTTCCCTCGTGTCTCCTATCTCACAGCTTTGGACTACTATATTGCCATTTGTTTCGTCTTGTGCTTCTGTGCTCTACTAGAGTTTGCTGTGCTCAACTTCTTGACCTACAATGAGACGAAACAACAGGCTTCTCCAAAGCTCTACCATGTAAGAACCCGGTGTTGGTGTGGGAGGCAAAGCTTTAGAATGAGGGTACTAGGCACATGTGTGACTAGCTTCCCAAGTGATGGAAAGTTCCCTGGGGTCATGGATGAAATAAATCTCTTGGTGTGATGGTGGAAATCCTGGAGGCCCAGAACTGGTGTGGCAAGTGTAGTTTATAGGAAATTCTAGGCAACCTTTACTCTTGATTCACATCCCCTTGACTGTTTCTCCTTTTTCTATATCTCAGCTTCCAATCAGTAGCTGTGCTAATACACGTACTCGTGCTCGTGCCCGCACCCGTGCTCGTGCCCGTGCCCGTGCCCTCCAGCAGCAGGAAGTGTTTGTGTGTGAGATCGTCACCTATGAGGGGAATGCTGAAGAGGAGCATCAGTATTGCCCAGTCCAACAGTCTTCAAGCTTCAGAAGACCCCAGTGTCCCCGGAGGCGATGTGGCAGAAGCTATGTGTGCTTTAAGGTTCTCAGAAAGTATTTCTGCATGGCTCCTGGTTGTGAGGGCAGCACCTGGCAGTGGGGCCGCCTCTGCATCCATGTTTACCGCCTGGATAACTACTCGCGGGTGCTTTTCCCCATTACATTCTTCTTCTTTAATGTGCTCTACTGGCTGATTTGCCTTAACCTGTAGGCTCCAGCTGGTAGCTCATGGGGCAGCCTCCCAGTTCCCCAGGAGGTGCCAATCCCCTTTGCCAAGGGAGTTAAGAGACAACAGCAACAGCAGCAGGAGTGCCTAGAGAGAGTTTTTTCTTCCCTGGTTCCCAGTACAAGCCTGTGGAGAGTTTGTCTCTGCAGACCCTCTTTCCATTAGCCCTTTCACTCAATTTTCTCAAAAGCCCTTCTCAAGTGACAGACCACCTCTCTATTCTTCAAAGAGCATTCATGATGCCCATTGTGCCCACATTTGAGCAGATAAGATAGCTCTCAATGGTGTTTACAGCTACTGTCTTTCCCCAGAAGCCCATGGTTCCCTTTGTGGTGCTAAGGGGCCTAGCTCAGGCTCAGCCCCAGAATGCACAGAGCGACAGTTTAGCAGAAGGAAGGTCCTCATCCATAAGTCTTCAAGTCAGACCATTAGATTCTTGTTTTTTTTTCCTGACCTCCCTTCCTCTACACACATACACACACACACACACACACACACACACACACACACACACACAATCTTTGTAGGAGGTGAGGAGCTGGCAAGTGGGTCTGTTTGGGAAAGTAACCCCTCTCTGTTGCTGTGCCATCTCCTTCTCTCCACCTGCCTCCATCTGCAGTACCAAATCAGTTCCCTTCATTCAACGGGTATCTATTCGTGTGTGCAATGTTTGTAATTTTTCCTGCTTCGTATGCCTCCTTCTTCCTCCTCTTTGACCCTTGTTATTTGTTCTGTAACTTCCCCAGTGACTTTCCCAGCCCTGATCCAGGTGCTAGGCTTTGGTGACTCCCTGGGGCCAAGAAACTGAGAACAATCTGGCAGCAGCCATTACCTGCCACTGATTGGTGCTCACCTCAGGCACAGTCTAAATGTTTGACTGCTTTCTTGGCCTCTGGACCTATAAGCCAGTCCACTGCCAACCCTGGGGCACTTACACAATCACAATCAATTGAATTCCCTTAAATTTATACAGAATTTTCCCTTTAGCAAAGCACCTTTGACAAATCATTTCTATTTGGAGTCTTCTTATAGCCCTGTGACATCTTTGGGCATAGTTTGTTCTCCATTATGCAGATGGCAACCTTAAGGTACAGATTTCTATAGGACTGTGGATCTTGCTGGAAGCCAATCTGGAGTCCCCTAGTCACATACTAAAGCACATGACAGGGCTAGGTAGCTCTGATCACCATGACCCAGTTCTGTTTCCCTTGCTGTCACCCTAGTGGCAGGGCATAGAATAGTGACAGCCCCCCCCCCCCCACAAGCATGGGCCTGCTCCCTAACTAGGCCTGAGGTACTCAGACTGCTCCACAGGTTGAACTTTTGCCTCTAGTAACCCAGTGAGATGAATTTGTACATGCCCCAATGCTTGTATATGCTGAACAGAATCTGTGTCTGTACTTTATGGGGGTGGGTGGGATTGGGAAATCCATCTGCTTTTAGTCACCATCATCTGTAAAGGGGAAATATATGAATAAAGGTATCAGCAAAGCATTCAAGGTGTGGCTGGTTTTCTCCCCCCCCCACACCAAATCCAAGCTTATTTTTAATTAAATCTATTGTTTGATAAGAGTATCAAATAATATATAATTACACACACACACACACACACACACACATATATATATATATATATATATATATATATATATATATATATAGAGAGAGAGAGAGAGAGAGAGCAATCTGATGACATTCACTACCCTCCCATGCCCTCCCTTATCTTCCTTCTGCTCCTGCCAAGCCCACTTCTCCCTCCCATTTTCATGTGTATTTTCTGGTTGGTTGGTTTTATGATCCCGTGAGTAACAAGGGTTACCTTACCTGACATGAGCACATTCTCTGGAGTGTGAGGGACACACCAGTAAGCACACATTTGAAAAGAATGAATCCCTGATTCCTTATCAGCCGCACTCAACAGCCAATAGTTGCCTGGGGAGGGGCAGGATCCCAGGAGCCCTTCCCTTATCCATGAAGAATGTTGACAGGCCCAGCCTTGTGCAGGCCCAGTATATGTGTCCTCAGCTGCTTTGAGTTCATAAGTGCAAAGGTCATGTCATGGGCAGAAAACAGCATTTCACAGCACTGATCCATCATTTGGCCCTTACGATCAGCTCAGGTTTTAAATCTTAAAAGCAATTGCCTAAACCATTGTTCCCATCTCCTATCCACTTACCAGACATGTACCAAGTACCCTTCTCTCATTAGTAGTGATAAAAGGGACAATGGCACCAACCAGTATATGTGGCTGCCTTCATACATTCCTGACCTGCCTTCATCCCTTCCATGTTCCTTTTGTTATGCTTTTCACTCCTGCTCCTACCTTATTAGAGCTAGAAAGTCCCAAGATGCTACCAGGTTCAGTCCTTCTCACATACACCCTGATGTAGAATCCTGTGAAGATGGAGATGCTTTGGCACGAAGAAAGAAGACATTTCTTCCTGTCACACAACCCACCAGTAGTAGAGTTTGTCATATAATATGCCAGTAGTGGAGTGAAGTCATATTCCAGAAATCTTAATACCCTTGCCCCAAATAAAAATCATTTGTTCAGCTGGGGACCTAAGTTGTTTACCTTTCAAAAGAAGTTTCTGAAGATATATTGAAAAGTGTTAGCCCTGGTATCCTGTGACATTTCTATATCAAGCAATAACAGAAACCTAGAAGAGACAAAAGTGTCTGTGAATGGTTGACATTTTTGTCATAACATCCTTACTGTGATGTTCAACCACTTTTCCTTATAAAAACTCTCTATCCTTGGGTTGGAGATATGGTTCAGTTGTAGAGTGTGTGCATAGCATGCACACAGTCCTAGATTTAGCCCCTGTGCTACAAAAAGGAAAAAGTACCCCCATCCCTTCTGCATATTTTCTGATGTCCTAACCCACTGCAAATAGAAAATAACACTGGGAACAAAGGAGATGTTTTCTCCCTTTTGCTTCTTTTTTTTAATATTTCAAGTGGATTTTATTATTTTGGTCACTTTCTTGTTTAGTATAAATAATATTACATACATATCATGGTGGTGTCATAAGCCTGTAATCAAATAAAATTAAGTCTAAGTTCCACCAAAAGATGTTAAAGAAATATGCAAATATAACACAGGAGCTGAGAGAAAGCACTTAAACGCACACACCTGAAGAAAGACTGTCATGCTTCTCATATTTAACCATGCGGGGTATCATCCTTCTAACTCACACACATTTTAGTTGGCTTACAAAGTAATGGCTTCCATATGAGTTTTTGTCATATACCCTTTTTTGTGGTTAGCTCTCCTTTATTTCCTCTTTGCCTCCTCCATCCCCTCCATCCATGCCTTCTTAATCACCCCCAC
This sequence comes from Peromyscus aztecus, assembly GCA_902168405.1. NCBI lineage: Eukaryota > Metazoa > Chordata > Mammalia > Rodentia > Cricetidae > Peromyscus > Peromyscus aztecus. The sequence goes on along the minus strand of CABHPQ010129727.1, from coordinate 22,015 downwards.
ACCCCAGGTATTCTCTTATCTGTTTCCATATCACCCACATTCTGCTATGCTCCATCCCTTGAGGTATTCAACCAATGATCTTTTTCAGGGGCCCTATATTCTACAAGTATTCCATTAAGCCCACATATCTAAAGATTTGAAGGTGGGCTCTGTAAAGAGAATGTGAGGCATTTGTCAGTTACTACATTCAGTATAATTTTTGATGGGATTGCCATGAATATGTAGATTATTTTTTGATTGGGTGGCCATTTTTACAACGTTGCTTCTGCCAATCCATGAATACAGGAATTCTTTGCACTTTTTAGCATCTTCCTTAATTCTTTCTTGATTGTTTTAAAGTTTTCATTATAGAGGTTCTTTATTTCTTTAGTTATATTTTCTCCAAGGTATTTTTTTGAGGCTGTTGTATATGGAATTGTTTCCCAGATTTCTTTCTCAGTGTATTTGTAACCAGTATATAGGATGGTTACTGATTTTTGTAGATTAATTTTGTATCCTGCCATTTTGCTGAAAGTGTTTATCAGATATGAGTTATTTGGTGGTGTCTTTAGGAGACCTTGATTTGGGGGATGTGGGGATGTGGGGTGGCTTGGAAGGGAAGGCTGGAGGGTGGAAGGAGGGAGGAGGGGGGATCTGTGGGTGGTATGTAGAGTGAATAGAAAATTTCTTAATTAAAAAAATAAAATAGAAACTATAGAATCTAAAAAAAACATGTCAAACTTCAAAATATCTAAGAACACAAGTTCTGTTTCTCTTTTCTTAATGAGAAAAACTGCTGTGGGATAATCCTTCTGTATGTTGTGAATATGTATTACTCTCATTAGTTAATTAAAAAAATGCTGTTTGGCCTATAGCAAGGCAGGATAAAGTTAGATCAGACAATCAAACTGATGAACAAGGTGGAGTTGGGGAAGATGTGAGCCAGCTGCCAGGGAAGCAAGATGCTAGAGGACAGGTAAATCCATAAGCCACATGGCAATAGATAGATTAATAAAAATGGGTTAATTTAAAAGTAAGAGCTAGTTAGTAATAGGCCTGAGCTATTGGCTGAGCACTTTGTAATTAATATAATAAAACAGAACAAAATAAAATAAAATAAAATTTACAGACAAATTACCATCCTAGAAAAACTGTGAAATTCTCATTTATATACTTACTTGTCTTCCCATTTTTGTTGTAAATAATAGTACAGATGGCTTTGCAAATTTCAAATGATGTATCTTTACACTTTTAAAAATTATTTGAAGTTCTGGGATAAAGTTTAGTTGGTAAATTGTCTGCCATGTAAGCATGAGAGCCTCAGTTTGAGCCTCAGAACTCAAGTAAAAATCTAAGATTGAACATCATCCTAAATAGAGAAAACCAAAACATCCCCACTAAAATCAGTAATAAGACATGGGTATCTTTCTCTCCATTCTTATTCAATATATTGCCTAAGTCTGAGCAAGCACAAGCAGTAAGACAAGAGAAGGAAGCTAAAGGAATACATATAGAGAAGAAGAAAAGTCAAAGTATCCCTATTTGCGCATGACATAATCCTTTTGCTTCTTAAATTAAGAGACATAAGGGAAAATTGTAGTCTGGCTCCTAAGCAAAATAGGCATGCAAATTGTGAGCACAGGCATTTAAATGTGCTTTGAAGCATAGAAATAGCATAAACCAGATTCTGTAATTGTTCTATAAAAAAGTTTATGATACCTAATATTGTTACTATTTGTAGGTCTTAAAAATCATATAATCAGGTGTTTAAAAATAAGGGAATTGAAATAGTAATTGGGTGTACACTTGAAAAATTAATGAGGAAAATATTACATTAGTAAAACCCATGGGAGGCAGCCAATAGTAAATTTACATAAGGCAGTCATAATTTAGGCATTTTAGTTACTAAATACAGTGGAAGACTGTGGTATTGTATTCCCCCAAATATTGTGCATGCTAATAAATTTATCTGGGGTCAGAGACAGAGCAGCCACAATATTAAACATGAGGATAGGCAGTGGTAGCACATGCCTTTAATCCTAGCATTCCAGAGGCAGAAATCCATGTGTTCAAGGATACAACCAAGCATGGTGACTCACGCCTTTAATCCCAGAAAGTGAGCCTTTAATCCCAGGGAATAAGGCAGAAAGCAGAAAGATATATAAGGCGTGAGGACCAGAAACTAGAAGCATTTGGCTGGTTAAGCATTTGGCTGGTTAAGCTTTCAGGCTTTGGAGCACAGTTCAGCTGAGAGCCATTCAGATATGAGGACACAGAGGCTTCCAGTCTGAGGAAAGAAGACCAGCCGAGAAGTTGGCCAGACCTGTTAAGATTCCTGCTACAGAAGACAAAGGAGCTCAGCATCAAAATCTAGAGACTAAAAAGGATCAAAACACTACATCACGGAATTTTGTGGAAAGAAAGAATTTTTAATATAAACAATATAGAGACAACTACTTAGGCATTTGAAACACAAATAAAAGGTGCTTGTTTCAGTGATAAAGGGAAGGAGGGAGAAAGAGGAATAGGAGGTGGAGATGAGTAAAATTTATTTTATCTATATTTTAAAAGACAAAATTCCTCTAAAGATAATATTGGCGAGTATAGTTACATACTTGGAATAGGAAAGACCCTTCTAAACATAATATAAAATACCAGAAACTTCAAAGGAAATGGCTTAAAATATGTCATACTAAAGAAATAACAAAACAAAATAGTATACAGGATTAAATAAATGCACAGTCACAAGTCAGTTTTCAGTGGAAATAGTTTCTGAGCTCAAGATAGATTTAAAATTTTATGTGTTTCTTTATATGTGGGGGTCGGGGTGGATAGTGTAGGTCATTAAACTAGAAAGGAAATCATAAAAGTGGATGGCTTAATCTAGGAAAGAGTACAAAATAATTTGTGTGTGTGTGTGTGTGTGTGTGTGTGTGTGTGTGTGTGTGTGCGTGTAATATGAAACTGAGAGAAGGAAGGAAACTAGCCAGAAAGAGGACAGCAGTGGGCAAAAGGATGAATTCTGACAAAATATGAAGGAATGCATATGTGTATGTATGTATGAAAACACTATAATGAAAACCATTACTTCTAATGCTATATTTTACGGCATTTATTTACTTATGGTGTATGTGTGTGTGTGTGTGTGTGTGTGTGTGTGTGTGTGTGTACATGAACATACATATGTGTGCTCTTGTCAGGTTGTGCAAACGTAAATCAGAGAACAACTTGCCCAGGAGTCAGCCCTCTCCTTCTACCACGTGAATTCTGGGAGTTGACCTCAGGTCCTCAGGTTCGGTAGAAGGCATCTTTACCCACTGAACAGAGACTCTCTAGTAAAGGAAAGCAAACCTAGGTATGAAGTCAATATGAAGTTTTTAAGAAACTGGGTGTAGCCAAAGTGCTTCCAAATGGCCAACTGAATATCTTCAAGACTTATGACATCCTACTATTACTGGTATCTTTTACTGATAAGGGTGATGGATAAATAAGCCTTAGTGAGAAAGTAGCCATGCTATGGGTGTTGGTTAAATGGTGCTGCTCCTTGTGGCTGGCTGCCGCCCGCAGCAGCCATGCCGGAGCAGGAGGAGGGTGCTGATTGAAAGAATCACAGCCATGGTTACCTTTTTAGAGCTTTATTGGGGGGGGAAGAGAGGGAGAGAGAGAGGGAGAAAGAGAGAGAGGGAGAGAGAGAGAAGAGAGCGGAAAGAGAAGAAGGAGGTCCAGATGGAAGGAAGGAGCGGAAGGAAAGAGAGGGCGCACAGAGGGCCCACCCGCTTTTTAGGCTGGGACGCCGTCAAAGGCTGATGATGTAATTAAGGACAGAATCATTACAATGGGATTTGCTTTAAACCTCCAGTCCTTCAAGTCAAATCACTGTCCAGTTATATTGACTTTCCGATAAAATTCGGCATGAATATGATTATTTGAAAACCATACTTTCCTTTAAAGGAATGTTCCTAACCCAAGGCTGAGTACAGCACTTTTAGAGTATGATCATGTCTGTCAGAGACAATACCCCTTCAGTAGAAGTTCACTTCTGGCTCCCTCCTCCTTTATTGTTCAAAGATACCCCACCCCATCCCTTACTGTTCTCATCCTACCTTGGCATGTGTTTCCCAGATGATCTAAACTGAGTTTATTGATACCAAGAATGATTCCAGGAAGCATGCTGTAAGAAGGGATTCTGGGATATTTAGTCATATCATGGTAAGAAACAAACCTTCCTTGAATGGTGCATGGGTCACAAACAGCACCTAGCACACTGTGAATAACCCCAAATCTTGACGATTTCATGGTGGCTACCCTGTGAAAACAATCCAATATGGCAAATTCTGTTTTCTGGGTCATACATTTGAAGGCTGCAATAGTAAAAGCTGTATATGGAAATTGGAGTTGGAGTTGACCAGTTATTACTAGTTAGTATTATTACCCCACAAAAGGATCCAGAGAAACCCAAAATCATTAACAACAGTTAACAGATAAATATGAGTCAGAGGGCCTCTTCAGAAACTTACAAAAGGGATTTTTCTCTTCTACAGCCACAAAAATGCAATAGACCCAGAACATGAGTTAAGTTTGAAAATCTACAGAGATGAACTAAAAGTTCAGCCAAATAATGTTAGTTAGACTAAAGTGAGGGCCCTGTTTAGGAAAACTCATTACTCTGAAACACTGAGTTGTGTCACAGGAATGGGTACACAAAGAATTAAAGCTTTGTAGACTTCCCTGGAAATTCAAAGCCTTAAGAAGTAGTCTGCCCTTCTCAATTAAGAGCTAGTATCCAGATATGACTGGATGATCCTTTAGAGACCTTTATCATGCTAAGCCAATAATTGTAGTTAAATAGAAGTAAAATAAATAGAAGTTCTAAGTATAGTAGTTATGATAAAGGAGGAAAGAGATAATCTTCCAAATAAGTTATAAAGCTTAGCTTCTGTGGGGAAGACATCAGTGACAGACATTTGAGGATGCTTTATCAAGAAGGCTAGAACACAAAAGTAAATAACTAGAAATCCATCCATGTAGCTGGAGGGTTTTCTCTCCAGGCCCTGCCAAGCCCCGGTAGCCCGACAGCCCACTTATAAAATAAACACACAGACGCTTATATTGTTTAAACTGTTTGGCCTAATGGCTCAGGCTTCTAGCTATCTAGTTCTTACATCTTAAATTAATCCATTTCTATAAATCTATACCTTGCCACGTGGCTCATGGCTTACCGGCATCTTCACATGCTGCTTGTCATGGCGGCAGCTGGCAGTGTCTCCCTCCATCTTCCTGTTCTCTCAATTCTCTTCTCTGTTAGTCCCACCTATACTTCCTGCCTGGCTACTGGCCAATCAGTGTTTTATTTATTGACCAATCAGAGCAACACATTTGACATACAGACCATCCCACAACACATCCACATGAGGGTAGTTTCTGAAGACATATTATCTGAGTCTAGTAAGAAAACCAAGAGATGTGGCAAAATCTTTGTTAAAGTGGCACTGGGAAGCTTAGGGAAACCAAGTTAAGTTAGAAAGCCTGAGTTTCCTTGGCAGACAATAAGCGAAGGGATGCAAAGGTCTAGAAACAAGATGCTACAAAGGAGCTCAGAAGATGAGTTGGGTGAAGCCATGCCTTAAGCAAACAATGAGCTGTGACATGTGCAGAGAACATTCTGGCCAGAGGATAACTGACCCATAAGCTCCAAACCAAAAGATGATGACATGCAGCCCAGAGCCAACCAAGAAATGCCATAGCAGCTGAGAGCAAAAGCCCACCAAACAGCCCAAACATAAATACCTCAGTCCTTTGTTTAATAAATGAGTTTGCTTGCAAACCCCCAAAGTCTGTGTCATTGATTCTGCATCTACTCACCCTCTGCCCCCAGGATCAGAGACAGCTAGACCCCAGCTGCACAGCCAGAGACAAGAAAACTCCCTCAACTCCCAGAGAGGACTATGTTCTGTGAGAGGACCTAGAATATGTACAGTTCATCCAAGTTTTAGGAATATACTGTTTAAGGAAGTACCAACATCACCATAAAGCTCAATTATGGCTCTCTTCTGCAGAGATATCAACTCGCATGGTCTCTTTGAACTTCTATAACAAAAACACCACAATCTTGGTGGCTTGTAGACAAGAAAATTTATTTATTTATTGAGATAATGAAGAGTGTAAAGCTAAAAGTAAAGATGCTGGCAGATATGTCTAGTGAGGGCCTGCTTCTTGGTTCATATATGGCAGCCTTCTCATTGTAGCTACAAAGACAGGAATGTCTCTCTTGAGTCTTATGAGGGTACTAATGCAATCCATGAGGTCTTCACCATTATGATTTGATCATTTCTCAAAGGCATCATCTCCTACTATCATCAAACTGTGAGTTCGGATTTAAACTCAGGAATCTGGAAACAGAAACATTCATTATGTATCATATAGCTAGTAACAATGGAGATGATGGTACCTCTGAACAATTAAAATCAGGTCTCATTGTTTAATTGCCAGAAATGAAGGTCTAAAATTATTTTAAGTCTTTAAGTTGGAGGAGTAGCTTAGGGAGCTTGATCAATAGGTAGGAAGCTGTGGTAATGGTGGCAGTGATTTAAAGAACAGGGAAAAATTATGACCAGTCAACACTGGTGCTGTTTAAAGTATGTAATCATGTATAACACAGAAACAGAAAGCTGTGGGTGATTTTTTAAATAAAAAGTCATAATGTTTTTCTCAGTTCTTGTATTTGAGCCATGTTTTAGAACTGTAAACTATATACAGAGTAAGTGGTTAGGTATCAAGGGAGAAGTATCATGAGGTACAATGGTAAGTATATACTGTGATTATATCCCAATTCTTTCACCAAAGTGTTTTCAGATAGTAATTCAGATGACAGCATGCTTTAAAGACAGGATACACAGACATTTCGAAAGCTTATGAACATAATAATTTGAATTAACACTGAACAGTAGACCAAAGTATGGACAGCAAGTAATAAATAAAGTTATTTTTCATGTTGCTGTGATAAAATATCTCATGGTATTGTGGTTCACAGTTTGAGATACAGACATGACAACATAAGCATGAAGCAGGTGGAGACAGGTGGTGACATTTCCCAGTAAGAAAGTAGAGAAAGGAATGTTGCTGCTCAGCTCCCTTTTCTCTTTTTCATTTGGCTTAAGATCCCAGATCATGGGTGGGTTGTTTCATCTCAATTAATCTAATATAGAGATTCTATAACATAAATACCCAGAGATTTGTCTCCAGGGTGATTCTGCATGCTATCCAATTAACAATCAAAATTAACTATCACACAAATCCCATCTAAAGTGCAGTTCTCTGTAGGTTCTATCAGGCTCACATCTAGTCATTATCTTTGCAGACTTGCATACTTAACTGTATTTGATATACCTGAAATTTAGAATGACTCCCATACTGTCTGTGTGTAGGTGGAGTTTTACAGTCCCAGCAGCCACTTCCCAAATAACCAATACTGAGACTTAATATTACCTATAAATGCTTGGCCAATGACTCAGACTTATTATTAGATAACTCTTACATTTAAATTAAGCTATATTTCTTATCTACACTCTATCATGTGGCTTAGTACCTTTTCTCAGTATAGCATGTTCATCTTGCTTCTCCCTGTGTCTGCTGGAGACTCCTCTGATTCTGCCCCTCTTCATCCCAGCATTCTCTCTGTCTCAGGGTGTTTCACCCAATTTCTTCCTACCCAGTTATCAGCCAATCAGCTTTTTATTAACAATGAGAGCAATACATGTTGCTGAGTTTTCCTGCCTGGCCCACGGTCAGGATAAATCTCTCTCACCTGCCAGTCCCACAGTCGCTCAGACCCAACCAAGTAAACACAGAGACTTACATTGCTTACAAACTGTATGGCCGTGGCAGGCTTCTTGCTAACTGTCCTTATATCTTATATCAATCCATTTCTATAAATCTATACCTTGCCACATGGCTCGTGGCTTACTGGCATCTTTACAAGCTGCTTGTCCTGGTGGCGGCTGGCAGAGCCTCCCTCTGCCTTCCTGTTCTTTTTTTCTCTCTGTTAGTCCCGCCTATACTTCCTGCCTAGCCACTGGCCAATCAGTGTTTTATTAGCAACACATTTGCCATACAGAACATTCCACAGCAAATACATATTTACAGTATATAGACGGATTATTCCACAGCATCTGTGATCCTCTGTTATAAGAGCTAGTGTAGTGGTAAAGTTAAAGAGAGTAAATTGAAGGAACGCACAAGTCAGGAATGGACAATTAATGCCACTTTTAAAGTTCTTAATGATATTACCATTGCATTTCATTCCATGAAAGGATGTATCAAAAGGAGTGGATGGAATAAGAATATTTACCATTTTTCCCAAAGGCTATGTTAATTCTAACACTCCAGCCTTAATGTAGTCCAAAAAGATCTAGACTGCCAGAGTATCAATGAGAAGTATTATTCCTGCTTATTACAAGGGCACATACTACCAATTGGAAATGATAACTATGCAAAAGCCAGCATAGTAGAGGCTGTGGCAGGAAACACACACAAACTCATTTAGAAAGTGTATGCTAAATCCTAGAAGCATTGGGGACCTACTGCTCAACTCAATGAGGATTTTAGGGGTCTACTTGTCAGAAACACACCAAGATGGCCCACTCAGTGTATAAGACACATGGTTGCATCTTGAGGTCCCCAGCATAAAAAGTAATTGGAGGAGTTATAGGTCTCCTAGAGTTCTTAGGAGAAAATACACACCTTAGGATGAGTACTCTGGCCCATGTGTTACATAGCACAAAAAGTTGACAGGCCAGAAGTAGTAGAGAGACTTGAGCAATGTCAAACTGTGATGCAAGCAGCTCTTTGATCATCTGGTTTTATAGACCCTGTAGTATCAGAGTTATCTTGGCCTTTGTGTATGACTTAGGGTTAGCCCTCATGAGAGGATTGCCATGCAGCATCCTGGGCTTTTGGAAATGAGCCATACCATTTGTATTAGGCAATTATATGCCTTTATAGAGGCAGCTTCTGATGTGTTTCTGAATCTGGTGAAACATAATGATGGCTCATGAGATGCTAAGTGACTGTGTATCTGGAGTCTGATTGCTAACACACACACACACACACACACACACACACACACACACACACACAGTGTTAAAGACATTCCCCTAAACTAAGTGTGAGTATCACTAAAGAGAAAGTGTAAATTCCAAAGCCGTTGTACAGACATCCATGCTACAGTGCCCTGGACCTCCTCTCTTGATAGTACACGCTGGTAAAACCTTGTAGCATTTTTTTTTCAATGTGATCTGTCTTACATATTAGCAGATTCACAACTTACTTGACTACAGTATACTATATCTTAAGCCCACTAATTGTTATATAGGATGCATGAGAGAATGGGTAAAGACAAATATTGAGAGAGATGCATCATGTTTTCTTACAAAACTGCATGGACTTCAAGCAAGTATAGAGCAGTATTTAACATGGAAAAAGGGACCCATTCTGAATGCCTCTGAGATTCAGAAATTTGAGGATCTAGACAACTGAGCAAATCAAATGGGATGTTCCTTCTCCTTTACTCAGGCTCCCAATAAAGAACCAGAAGTTCATGCAACTGGACTCAGCCCATGTGTGGGTGATCCAAGTAAACATCCTCCTTTAGAGTTCTATTTCTCAAACCATTTCTGGCACCAATTGCTGCTGGTTGGGAAACACTCTGAGGCAAAGAATTGCATGGGAGAAGTCTTTTAGAAAGTATCCTCCAGTTCAACATTTGGGTGGGGAAGAAAAGAATCACAATCAAACAGAAGAGGTTGATCTGTGGTACATTCATCACAAAGACCTAATCCTAATTCAGTGGCAAAGGGGTGAAGATCATCACCGTAGCTTCCACTTGATGCACAGTTAGAATATTAGACATATAAAGATGAGATTATGAGTCTTTTGCACAAAGGGTTAATGGTTCTAAAATGCAAATATTTTAACCAGCTTAAAAACAAAACAAAGGTCAAAAGCCACAAGAGAGAACTGGGTAAATGATATGAAGGAAAAATAACATGAATGCAAATATATGTAAAAATATACTCAATTTTGCCAGCAATTTAAGATATACAAACACAGATATGTATTGGGCAGGGGAGAAAAAGATTAATGGTATTGAATATAAGGTGTCAGGAAATGGGCATTTTCTGCATGGTTGTATAAACTGGTGCACTCATGTTGGAAAGATATCTAGGAATATATATTAAGATATAAATATAATATCACTTTCTAAATAGTTACAGTCATGGAAATCAGTCTCATAGAGATTACAAAGGCACGTGAGTATATGTAGCAGGAATCTTAACAGGTCTTATTAATAAAATCAAACCTGAGCCAGGTATTGGGGTGAATGCTGGAAGATCAGAGAAGCAGAACAAGCCACAGCTACCTCACCTTGCCAGTTCCTCAGCTGATCCTGTTTCCTCAGACTGGAAGCTTCTGTGTCCTCATCCCAATGGCTCTCAGCTGAACTGCTGCTCGAAAGCCTGAAGCTTAACCAGCTAAAAGCTTAATCAGCGAAATGCTTCTAGTTTCTGGTCCTCATGCCTTATATACCTTTCTGCTTTCTACCATCACTCCCTGGGATTAAAGGCTCGCTTCTTGGGATTAAAGGCATGTGTCACCATGCCTGGCTGTTTCCAATGTGGCCTTGAACTCACAGAGATCCAGAGGGATTTCTACCTCTGGAGTGCTAGGATTAAAGGTGTGAGTGCCACCATTTTCTAGCCTTTGTATCTAGTGGCTGTTCTGTCTCTGACCCCAGATAAATTTATTAGGGTGCACAATATTTTGGGGAACACAATACCACCACAAGTATAGACATACATAAATAAACTATACATCACAATTGAGTTTAAGAGTGCAATTAAAATGACTGAGTTTCTTGTCAAGCAATTAGGAGTTTGAATCCATTTATGATACAGCCACACAAAAACCCTCTCTGCAGCTGTTATTTAAAGTCTCAAACACATTTATATGGACAAAAAGACATAATTACTAAGTCAAAGAGAAATCAAACTGCAATGGACCCAATTTAGTATTTTATCACTGAAATGCACCATTGGTATACATGTATCTGTGTTATTTGGGATTTTGTTTGGTTAGCTTTTTGCATGTGAATGTGTGTGGTGCATGTTGGTGTATAAATATTCATACATGTGTGGACATATATGCATATACAGGTGCATGTACATGTATGTTCACATGCTTGTGGATGCCTGAAGTTGATGCTGAATGTCTTCCTTAATCTCTCTCCACTGTGTTTATTGAGGCAAGATCTCATGCTGAATCCAGAGTTCATTTATTTCTGCTAGTCTAGCTAGCTAACTTGTTTCAAGTCCTGAGATGACAGGCTGGCTGCCCTAATACTCACATAAAAAAGTGATTTATCTACTCGGCCATCTCTTTAGTCCTTGTATTTTTTATTATTTGTAATAATATGTACTGTTTTTGTTTTCAACAAGAAGCACATGTCTTCTTTAGAGCAAGAAATAAACTCGCATTGTCATTATCATAACTGTAGAACAAATGGCACAGTGAAAAGAAAATTAGTAGTGCTCATAAGATGAGTTGAGTCACAAGGAAAAGGTATCTAATACTGTTGGCTAAATAAAATGAATAAAACTTTTCTTTTCAAATAAACTTTCTACTCAGTTATAACAGAAACAAGCTTGTTTCCCCCCAATACCCTTTTGTATACATAGAGAGAACTAGAAACATCAGTGAGTAATCACATCCTCAATGTAACATAGACATTCTTGATTTTTCACGTGCATGTCAGCAAGGAACATTTAAACTCACAAACAAATTTACTCCTCTTTGAAAATCAGGAAGTGACTTTATAGCTAAGTGTGTAACATCTGCACTGTCTAAGAGTTCAGGGACTATAAGAAGAGCCAGCCCATTCCCTTCAGATAGTTCAAAGTACAGAGTCCCAAGGATGGGCACAATTTATCTCTCAGAATCAATGGTCTTGCCATTGAGTATTTATTTCCCAGGTATTCTCTTCAATTTGTGGTTTGATGGTCTCATCTCCTCTATTCTCCTCCTTAAAGACCAGAAAAATGGGGCCCCAAAACCTAGCTGGGAGTGGGGAAAGTTCCACGGGCCTGACCTAAGGAAGTCAAGACTTCTTCTATACACCTAGGCAGATAGCAACAAAGGTTACTGTGGATTCATGCCATTGTTTTATGGCTTCTAACATCATTACCTACAAAAGACATGATGAATATAAACAGTGAAAACTACTTAGAAATTCCTAGTTTAGTAGAGAAATAAGTAGAATAATGTTTTGAAAAATTCATCAGCATCATGAGTATATGTGACAGGGTGGCTTTTGCATTTTATAAAATCAGATGGGATCTGTCTTTGTGTTTCCAGAAAATACTGGCAATTTATTAATGCTCTCAGGAAATCATCTCTATAGCTTGCAATGGATTCCACTACGAAGTACCATGGATCATATTCTCAGCAAAGTTGTTACTTTGGAGGTTTCTTTGATTTGTAGATGGGCTAGGCGTTTTCTTCTTCTGTCTTTCAATATATTTGTGTCCTAATCTCATTCTCTCTCTCTCTCTCTCTCTCTCTCTCTCTCTCTCTCTCTCTCTCTTCCATAA